>VZUI01085218.1:0-27579 GCA_013401135.1 Cettia cetti
CGGGCGGTGAGTGACGTCAGGGGCGCGCGCGGGGCGGGGGCGCGGCCCGGGGCGCTCGCGCCGTCCGTGACCGCCCGTGTGGGCGGCGGTGGGGCCGGGGCGGCGGGGAACCCCCGTCAGCGTCCCGTCACCGCCTCCTCACCGACCCGTCACCGCCTCCTCACCGACCCGTCACCGCCTCCTCACCGACCCGTCACCGCCCGACCCCGCCGTGCCCCGCGGGCGATGGCGGCCGATGCGTGGACGCGCTGGCCGGGCTCGCCCCGTGCCCCCCGGGGGCTCAGTGTGGCTGCAGGGTGCCCTCGAAGCGATACGCGCGGTGGGGAACAGCAGGAAAGGGCCTTCTCCGGGAACCGTCCGTGTCCCGTCAGCCACCGGCAGGGGGGGAGCCGCAGTCCCGAGCTCTGCCTGCGCGCCTTCCGTGCTTACTGAAAAGGATGGGAAGGGAGCTGGGACAAATCATATTTTCCTTTTGCTTAAAGTAGCCACCAGGCCTCCAGCGTATTTGGTAATCCTCTGAGAGCTTCTCTTCTATGAACTTTACGTGGCACTTTGACGCTCTGCGAAATTCTAGCTTTTTGAGGTATCAGGGCACAAGTCCAGTCATTGAGTAGCTTTCCAGACTGTCAGATCAGAACGTCTCTACCTCCAGGCAGGTGGTTGCAGCCCTTTGCAGGTGATTTTCATTACGGTGTCACACCACTGGCCAGCTTTTCCCGGTGTGTGCTACAAACACCATGGATGGTGAGCTTCTTGTCTCAAAGACTGACATGGGCAGCTTGGAAAAAAGGCAGACAACTAGATTGAACTCAATTTCGTGCTCTCTGTCTTTTGATCAAGGTTACTCTTAGAATAAGATCTTTTCTGAAGTTGCACGTGTGCTTTTTATATTCTTGGTAAAAGATCTAAAGGGCTGACACTGTCCTCTTCTTCCTCCTTCCCAGCGATGAACAGCATGGCTTTCCAGTTGTAATTCTATTCCATGGCCTTTTAGCAGTCTTTCCTACTGTTTTCCTATCCCCTGTTCTCCACACGGTCACAACTGCAGGTGAAATAAATGTACTGGGGACCAATTTTTCCATAGCGTTTCTTCTGACTTTGAGTAATTTTTTCTTATGTTTTAGAATTTGGCTATATAAAAATAGACTTTTTATACACGACCACCAGAAACTATTGTTAAATATGTACAACATTCTTGTGTGGACAAGACCTTGAACTGTCCTCGGCTGCTCTTATCTCTCTCAATTTATGTTTTGTTCTCTTTGGAGAGCGTTTACTCTGTAGTGATGCCATTTGCCTGAACAGTGCATCAGCTAGCAAGAGAGAGATTGAGCTGTGGGGAAGGGACTGAGGAGTCTGCAGGGCCCTCCACCCCTTCATCCTACCTGCTGCACTGCAGCCACATGGCGTAATTCATCACCTCATTTTTCCTGTGCTGTGGGTAGATCTGGCCCTATAGGGACCAGTAACATTCAAATTTGCCATTTTACCCTATGAACACAGGCCTGCCTCTTCCTGTTCCACTCTATCTGAGGGAACTTGCCTCCTTTTCTGGTGTTTTCCTTTAGGTGAACTTTGACTTCACCGTGAGTCTTACTTTCCTAAACCTTACGCAGTGTTCTTGAGCTGTTCTTGGAGATCTGATTTCCTCCATGTGGCTTTCAGAGTGTCTGTGAGGACAGAGCATGGTCTGCATGTGCAGGGACCCAGGGCCTGGGGCAAGCAGGGATTGGTCAGCTGGAGCCTCAGGGGCCTTGGCAATTAAGAGTGCAAAGATTCCTTAAGTGCCAGAGGCACTGTGGGTTTCTGTGCTTCTTCCCATCCTCCAGCAGAACTTTCAGGGTTACTTCTGGACTTGAGAGCAGTGAACTTTCTGGAAGGGATAATGAAGGGATTTCAAACAGTAGAACTGTCTCCCTTGAAGGAATTTTTAAGTCTTGTACACATAAACTCACTTCAAGAGTTTCTTGATGTAGTTCTTAAGCACGAGAATGCCTTCATGCTAATAACGTGAGTCGGTATATGCATTCAGAAAAATACATTGAATTTCGGAGGCATTTGTAATAGATGTACGTAATATTTCTACCATATGTGTTCTGAGTTACCTCTCCTTGCACAACCTCACAGTTAATTACTTCTTGGTTCCTGAGGCCTTAATTTACAAACCAAAAGGAAGGCTATAAAAAAAAAATCAACTAAAGAATTATTAATAGATAAAAGATGTCTATGGCAGTATGCCTTTTATCTTCTGAAACAATGGCAGATTTTTCATCAGCAACTTTATCTGTGAAGGTTTTATTTCATGGGCATGGATTTAGTCCTTGCAAATGCCAGTATGGGCTCACTGAACAGAAAATCAAAAATCTTCAACTTTTGACTTAAAAACTGAAACTTTGCACCTGTTTCAGTTTCTTAGTGTCAAAGCATAAGTGTGTTCTTGCTTAGGGGGTAATAGCTAACCAGTTACTGTATGTATCATTCAGTTAATAAAAAAATGTTGTGAGTTAAGGAGTGATTGTAAATTTCTACCATGTTCTAACAAAAATAGGGTCATAATGTTTTGTATTGTTAGAGCATTGTGGTTAGAGCATTGTGTTATCTGTCTGGACATGCAGTCTTCTATAATAAATAATATGTGAATATATTTTAATAATATATTTATTATATTCAAAAAACTTTAAATAAGACATAATTTAATAATGTAAATATTCTTAAACCATTTGTATTTTGTTCAATGAAAAGCTAGGGGGAAAATAATGATTTTGGTTTTACTAGGTAGCTTGACTCTGGAATTCTCATGTGTGAGGCTAATGCCGTAGGTGAGTCTTTGGGCTGTGAGCAGTTCCCTGTTTGGCCAGCCTGGCCTGAGAAGCCAGCAAGTCAATAAATATATTCTGGAACAGCCGGGTTTTGCAGATAAGAGCTTTCCTCGGGTGTGTACTGTGTCAAAGGAGTGACAGAGTTATCTCACAGTGCCAGGATAAGGTACCATTTTTCCAGCAAGCAGGAAGAAGCTGTTTCAGGAAACTTTGTCTTGTAAGCTCTGCTAGAGGAGAAGGAAGGGTGGAAGGGGAGGAGGCTCCCAGTTCTGGAGCTCTCTTTGTGATGCAGGGAATGAGGAGAAGAAAAGTCATGAGCAGCTCCACTTGAAATTACTCGAAGCGTTCACTCACTGTGAACCGGCGGCCGGCGGTTCTTGGTGACTTCTGCCTGGTGCAGGCGTGTCCCTGTCTCCAGGCGCTGTCGAAGACAGTGCTCGTGGGCTGGTTCTTAGGCCGGGCGCAGGGAGAATGGGTTTCCTGAGAGAAGAATCTCTCTCGGTTTTCACGTGCGGAGTCCTTTCCAGCAGCTCCGTTCCACGAGGTGGCACCGTTCCCTGGGAGAGGCTGCTGCGCTGCTCAAGGATGCTGGTGGGAGAACCCACTTCAGGAGCTTTCTGAAAATGGCTGTACTTTTGCATTGGTACATACCGTGTCTTTTTGGAGCTTCTTGACTGCTTTTTTCTTTTCTTTTTTTTTCCGTGTAGATTTATGGCATTTAGGGGGATCTTTTTATGGCATGGAAGTTAAAAACAGGTGATGCTGAGCTAGAATGCTGATTTATTTCATTTGGAGTCAAAATTGTGTGGCTTTTGAACATGGGAAGGAATGACCAATAGCTATCATTATTTCTAGGAAGGAAGGGAATAATTTCTATAGGATTTTCCAGATCCATAGGAAACCAAGAACTGTAATGTCAACTTCCCTGTAAGAATACAAGCCAAATCCATGTTGTGTACAAAGGGAACAGTGTTGCTGCTCTTCCTGAATTCTCTGTGGAGACTTGTTATTTCTAATTGGCCTCTCAGTGATTTAAGGGCGCTTAAGTAGAGGGAGTAAGTTTTCTTTTGTTAGGAGGTTTTCCTTGTTAGCTGTGTTCTTGGTTGAAGTTGTTTTACCTCACACGATTATGCTGTTATAAAAAACATTCACCATTGAAAATGGTTAATTTAATTAATTTCTTTTTTCTTGTTGACATCTAAGAAGATGGATGATGATGATGACATTCCCCAGCTTTCATCCCATACGTTGGCTGCCCTCCAGGAGTTCTATTTGGAACAGCAGCAGAGAGAGGGCATGAAGACCTCCCAAGGGTTTAATCAATATTCCATTGGCTCAATAGAAGAAGACTGGGTAATAAACTATAAATTTCAGTGAATGAAGCACAGATAGAGGAGTAGCCTTGTCTGAGTTTCTTTTGTGACTGGATAATGAAATTAAATTAAAGAGGGGAACACTCAAGATGTTCCTACTAATGGATGGCAACACTGTAGGGAGATTTGCTTTAGTATCAAATCTGGGTATAGTTGTTTGCTCTGCATGTGCATGAGGGGTACAAACTGAAAGTACTTGGAGAGGGAATAAAGCTGCTAACAGAAGCATCTGTCCCTTCTGGAAATTTTAACTCCAGCCTGGCATGTGATAGTAGTAAAGACTCTTCCCCGAGTCTGAGACAAGACCAAGTGATCTTTCCTTTCACATCTTTATTTTTTGTGTTTTATTTCTTTATTTTTGTGGATGGCTGTTTTGGTGCCTGTTTTTATTTGTGGCAGACTGATTTCTGACTTGTCTCTCGATTGGGTTTTTTTGGTCTTCCTTTTTCTGGTCCATTCTGATTTAGGGTTTTTTATCTTTTTCTTTCTTCCTATACTGTCACTTTTCAAGGTCCTTATTCCTTGTCTGCTGAAGTAACTCAATTTAAGAGCACATAAATAATGTGCATCTGCACATTGGCTTTGAAATACCTTGTCAGTGGTTTGGATTACTTGGTTTTCCCGATACTTCAGTTCCATGCTTTGGAAACACAGGGTGTAAGGTACCTGCTGCATATCACAAGATTACAGAAGTAGGAAGACTGTCAGGAAAACAGTCACCTTTCTAGTTTTGCAGTTTGTGAGCCAAGAAGTTGCTATGGATTGTGGTTTTCTTCAGTTATGGCTCACCACATGTAACTCTGCATAGCACAGCCAAAAGATTTGATGTTGTTTGTAATTGTGCATTATCTTTCTCAGCAACTGAGCCAGTTTTGGTACAGTGATGAAACTGCATCGTGCCTGGCTAAAGAAGCAGTTCAGGCAGCTGGAAAAGGTGGCAGGTGGGTTTTAATAATTGTGTTGTAGATTTGACATGTCTTTTCTGCAAATATTTTGTTTCTGATATGTAGACAAAAGCATGCAGTTTAATTCATTACTCGTTGTACTTCAGTTTTGTTCAACTGAGATACTGCAGAACTGCTGTTATTATTTAGTTAATAGTTTATACTGATCTTCCTGTTTATCCTTTCACTGAATGTTGTAGGCTGTGCCTTGTAAACGTTTATAATTAATCTTTTTAATTTTTTGAGAAATACAAAGTGCTTCAGAGCATATTATTGACTTAGTTGTTATTTTCTTAGTTTTTATATTATGTTTCTGTAGAACAAATGGAACAAACTTGGTTTTCTTCCTACTTCTATAAACAGTAATTTTTCAGGTTTTGAGTGTACTTTCTTGCTTCCCTGAAACAAGACTTTCTCTGTAGTTAAGCTTGAGATCTTTATGTATCATGGGGTTAAACAGGTAATGACTTTCATACTTAGGACTTTGTTACTAAAGTAATTGTTAGAATGGAGGAAGAATACATTTTTGGGACTAATGTTTAAAATGTTTTCCCAAAGCCTCTCTGAGGACTGCTGTAGAGTTTTGTTGCTGTTGTTTGCCTTTTTAAATTACAATTTTAAGTTACTGTGAGTTTTTTCAGGATAGCATGTGTTAGTGCACCGAGTGTGTACCAGAAGCTGAAAGAACAGGATGGTGAAGATTTTGCCGTGTGTATACTGGAGTATGACAGAAGGTTTTCTGTGTATGGAGAAGAATTTATCTTCTATGATTACAACCACCCTTTGGACTTACCTGAAAATCTCCTGCCACACAGTTTTGACATCGTAATAGCGGATCCACCCTATCTGTCTGAGGAGTGTCTTCAAAAGACTGCAGAGACCATCAAATATCTAACAAAAGGAAAGATTCTGCTTTGCACAGGTATAACTAATAAAAATAATACGTCCCCTTAAGTACCCTTTTCTCTCTTTCTAGTGACAAACTTTCTAGTGACAAATACTAACTCAATAATGCTGAATTGTCATCAATTTAAGGAGGAATATGTATGCTAAGCTTTTTATTTGAGTTCAACCTTTGTTTTAAACAGAAGGCAAGTTGGTTTTAATGGTTCAAGTCAGTACTTTCTCCCTATGGAATTATGAATTTTACTGAATTCTTGAAGAACTATAAGATCATCCAGCAAAATTCCAGAAATATAATTTTTCTTGTAGAAGGGCCACTCTCTATAACTGCAGTGATTGAAATCTGGGAATGGCAAACCTAGGTGCAAGTTATTGTTTGTGTCTTAGGCACTGAATTACAGCAGGAGGAATTAAAAAACAGTGATAAAAGCAGAAACCAGATAACTAGGTATCTGTACTTGTGGGTCCTTCTTTAGGAAGATGCACTTTCTGGTTTGAGAAGTGATGTGTGTCTACCCAAGTCATGGCTTTTCTTAAACTGTATTGTTATTACTGTACTGTTATCTGAAGACAACCAGGAAACCTTTCCAAAAAGCAAAGGACAAAACCCCTCTGTATGTACAATGAGGCAATGAAACCAAGCAGGCAAAATAAAGAAAAATTAAAATAATGTTGCCATAGAAAACCTGCTCCTTGGTTAGTGCACATGGCAGTCTCACACAATGGGGGGTTCTCTGGAGTTTTTCCCTGGAATGGGTAGGTGGTTCTTCAGTTTACTGCTCAAAGCAGTGATTTCTCCGTGTGTAGCTGCAAATATCACACCGTGGTTTGTGTAAGTGAAAGAGTAGATGTTTGCATTTCCCATGGCTCCCTACCATTTAATTTCCTTGGGATGTAACAAGAAGACTGAGTTTAAGTTTGCTTTCTGTAAAAAGGGCACTGATACCCTCTACTTATTTTTATGAAATGTCTTGGGCATTCATTTCCTTGGGATGTCTTCCATTCTTCTAGATTTGTTTTATGTTTCCCGACAGATGCTCTTGTTAAACAAGGTTGAGTGTAGCTGCTTTAAGCCTGCCTTCCTTAAAAAAACAGGCTCTCTATGTATGCATTTGGGAGGAGCTATTTAAAAAGGTCAAACATTCTGTTACTGTTTTTTCTTATTGATTGCCATTTATTTTTGCTGCAGGTGCAGTCATGGAGGAACAGGCAGCAAAGCATCTTGGTGTGAAGATGTGCAAGTTTATTCCAAAACACTCACGAAATTTAGCCAATGAATTTCGATGTTACGTGAACTATGCTTCTGGACTGGACTGATTCCCTGGAGATCATCTACAAATCTACAGCTTTTTCAGTCAAGCTTCTTCCTGTTTTTTATCAGTTACACCACATTTCTCAGGGCTGAAATATTCGGCTCCAAGTACTGTTTTCTGGGATAGCTGAAATCAACACAGTGTGATAGCCTTTTTTAAATGTGATAAGCATTTGCAGTTGCAGTGTTTTGTATTAGGTATATGCAGACCAAGCAATGCAAGTGCTGGATAATGGGAACCTCTCTGCTAGAGTTTCATCCTAACTGGTAACTTTTACCATTTGAGGACACATCAGTGACCTCTTTGAAGTGATTTTAGCTTATAACAACACATTGGTGTTTGCCTCGCAGGCATCAGAATCATCATTGCCAAAGAACTTGATACTTCTGTAGTAATGACCCATACATGTCCCTTAAATCTTGAATCATAATGGCTCTGATTAAATATAGTGTCTGCTTTTTAATAATTTCAATATCAAACTAAGGAGGATCTACAGATATGTCAAGTTTATAGTTACAAGAGTGGTTATGGTTTTGTTCCAGCTGCCTGGTTTTATCTTTTTCTCCTATTCCACAGACAGCAGCAGAGCAGTAAAATCAAAGCATCCTAAAAATCATTGGATCTTACTAGGCCACTGAGGAATAACATATTGCTAAACTCCCACTGTTTCAAAGAGAAAAATGTTAGATTTTATATTCAAGGTTTGAACTATATTTCTGTCAAAATAGATGATACATTGGAAAAACTTTGCTTTGCGTCAGTAGAGACTTTTGATAAATGGGAATTTTAAAGCCAGTTTTGACTAACCTTTTGACTACTGAAGTACTTTTGGGTGGAAGTTAGTTCATAAATTTCAAGGCACTCAATACTTTTATTATCTCTAAAATCACTTTACAAAACACAAGCACTTGTCTCTGTATTTCATGCTGTATAAAGGTTAACAGAAATGCTGCCCCTACAAAACGGATCACATAAAATGAAGTACTAAATTTATTTTGTGGTGGGAATAAACCTAATTAAGCTTGTGATAAGGCAGTGATAATACTCATGGTTCTGCTGTTAGGATGCAGATTGTCCCACCTGGTGGAATAAACAGCTGAGCAGGAATAATATAGATGGATTATAATCCTCCCTCACAGAAGTGCTCAGAGAATGGTGCTGTCTGAGCTGGACACAACAGTGGTTCATAAATACTCACCCAAGCCACTGTTGTTCTCCTCCTCATTTTCCAAGAGATCTGTTGGCTACCTAAGGCTTTTTCCTCCTCACATTTTATACCTGCTGCTTCCTCCCTGCATGTAGTGTTCCTAGGTTCCATGGTAACAGTTTTCTTCCTCTGTCACATGCCTTGGTTTCTCTCAGACTGGTCACAGGTGGTGTTAAAACGAGGGAAGTGCAGCAGGGGAAGGGCTTGCAGGGAGAACAGGCACTGGCCTCTCCTTTCTGCTCTGAGCCCAGGGCCCATACAGGCTTGCCTTTCAAAGCAGATGCCATCCTTGCTGCTGAGCCAGAATTCCCTTGAAAATGACTGTCCACAGGTGAAATACAGCTGGGTTTAGTTGGTTTCTGGGAGGCTGTACCATTGCTTTTATGTGGCCAGTTTGAAAATAAAGCAGAATGGTAACTGCATAGCTGTTGGCACTAGTCTGTACTTTGAACTGCTTTATTACCTCAGCGTCTTGCACACCAAGCAGATGGAAGAAATGAATTAACTCATGAAACTTTGTTTTTAGCTGCGTAGAGGCTTCAAGTGGGACAGGTATGATTGCCAGAAGGGATGATACTGTTCCCCTGCCACCCACCCAAATTAAAACATGCTGTTCAAATCAAAGCTTCACCTGTTTTGCTGCTTTGCTCGCCTCATTTTGGTAAATGTGTATTATTGGGCTCTCCATAGCAGAGTTAAAAGTCAACTTTGCTAGCTTCATCAGAGATATTTCTTAAAAAAATAAAAGTGCACCACTGAGTTGTAGCAAGAAGTTCACTTCAAGAAAATCACTACTACTTCTCACATGCAGGTCAGACCACTTTGAAAAGGGGCACTGTGATGATGCATAGTTATGGAACTGAGGGTAGATCAAAGTCTGCAGATGCAGCACTCAACACAGCAGCCTGTTGTCCACCAGCTTCCCTCTTAAAAGCCTGGGGAGTGTTGGCAGCTGCCCAAGCAGAAGTGGCATTTACAGCCTTCATCAGTGATGGAAGGTAAACTATTTTTGTCACTTGATTCAAAGAAGATAGCTGTTTCTGAGAAAGATACAAGTCAAAAAAATCTGTAGCAAATTTGTGTTTTGTGCCAGCATGGTAACTTTAAGAAACAGTATGTGACAGCAAACCCCTCTTTCCTTCTGTAACAGGATTGTGAATAGAAATATCAGTGTCAAGTAGTGACAGACTTTACCTCATGGAGTCTCATGGATGGGCTTCCTGTTGGAGCAGACTGTGGTGAAGTGTAGCACCACGCTACTTTTCCTGGGGCATTTATGGCTGCCCAGTCCTGTGTGCTACAGCCTCTTCAACTACCCTAGCCCAGGCAGTTACGGCTGTTCCCTAGTCCCGGTGACATTAATGGGTGTTGATACTCACACCTGCACATCACAGCCTTTTCCCTTTTCCTCCTGCTGCTTTCACATTCCTGTTCCCCCATGCAATTCCATATTTACCTGTAGCTGTAGAGCTCCACCTATTCAGACAGACACCTTCAGGTGATGACTGACAAGTAAACCCAAACTAGCATCTCAGGCTTCCCTCAGCCTTCCTGAATGATAGGAATTCTCCAAAGTACCTTAAGTGATACTACAGACAAGAAAATGATCTCTTTACCAAGGATATTGTTCTGTGTTTTGTGGTTCCTAATGTATTCCAGGGACAACCTTGTTAAAGGAAAAGGTTTTCCTGGCGCAACAAAAAAATTTCTCAAATCAGCTGCAGCTGCCAGATCGTTCTAGCTTTGAATTGTTTGCATTTATTGGGCCTGGAGTTGTTCAGTGAGGCATTTCATGTCTGCCTTCAGTCAACAGTTTGTGAAGCCTTGAAGCAGCTCCAGTGAACTCCCTTCCCCATGCAAATTAAAGGCAAGGCTTCGGCAGCTGTAACCAGAGGGCTGGAAGCTGGAAAATGTCACACCACATTTGAAGTGAAACTGATATTAATCCATGATGTGATGACCTCGTTAAAAAAAAACCCAAAACTAATTCCAAACAAATGTAAACTACACTTAACACTCAACCTTTCCCACATGAGTAATGTGGAGACAAAGGATATATGGAAGGATGTTTTGAAGGCCAGTGTTTGTGTAGCTAATACTCTTGATGTTAAGTATTAACAAATAGTTGTTCACTAACAAAATATCAAACAGTTGCTCGTGCTAAAACATAAACAGCTTTTAAGAGACGGCCTAACTCGAAATCTGGATCAGGAAGCAAACTGGCTCAGCGAAAAAGTCTGTCACAAAGAAAAAGGAGGATTAAGAAGGGAAAATGGGCTCCTGAACAAAGTAACGTAAAGATGCCTGAACCATGGGAAGCTTTCTGCACTTGTTGCAGTGTGATGAGAAGAAGGTCGCCAACACAAGCGCTCTATTGATCCATGGAGGTTTTGCAGTTCTCAAGTACTTTCATTCGTCCAGTTTCTGAAGCTTTCTATAAGCTTGAAGCATCTACTTTTCTGGATTGGAGAAACTGATTATGTTCCATTTGTCTGATTTAGGTTGCACCTCCCAGAAATTCCCTGAACATGCTCTAGTTACTTGAAAACCTCAAAATGACTCCATAATTTATGTCTGGGGGACAAGAGAGTTGCAATAAAAAAGATTTTTTTTTTCTCCAAACCATGCAAATATATCCATGTGCTTTAATAACTAATTTGTTGCAGACAAATTTGTATACAAAAGTGTGCTGGAGGGCAGTGTTTGGCCAGACTTAGCTGGTAGTCCCTCTGAGTATTTACTAAATGTTAAGTGCTGCATGTTTGGACATTTTGCTGTTGGTGTTTGGGGTCATTTTATTGCCAGTTAGGGTGAAGACTTTATTTTCTATGCCATGGAGTCTGAAGGTTCAACTACACGCTGCCTTAAGTGTACATGTGGAGAAAAACCTCGCAATGTAATGGTGAAACTGGAGGGCATCAGGCTACTGAGACATCACCTAGTGCAGTGTTTCTCCAGTTTTGTGGGTCAGCCTCCCTTTTGATCCCCTCTGATTACCATTTCCTTCTGCTCAGAGGGTGAGTTCCTCCACATGAGGAGGAAGGAAAAGAGGTTGTAACTGCTGCAAGTATTTACATTCTCTGGGGAAAAGATGACTACCTATAATTGCTGGCAGCAGCTAGGCAATTAGCTGTTCTCTGAGTAGTATAAACATTTTAGGACCATCTTTGAACTCACCTTTGAGGATCCCCTTGAGATAGAAGCATCACAATCTGAGGAAACACAGATCTAAAGACAAGGAGAATTGAGGAAAAGCATCTGGATGAAAAACACAGCTACAAACTTCAATCTGACATCGTGATGGGAATCTTTATTAATTTCTGGAGTTCTTAAAAGTTATTTTAGGCTTTGTAAGAAGTTTCACAGATTGCACTGTAAAAATACTGTTATGCTAGACTGAGTTAGAGAGAGCACAGTCAATAATTATGCACCAAGACATGGATCTGTCATATGACTTTCATTCTGTCTTCAACTTGTTAATTGTGATTAGCTCATTTAGTCTTTCCATACTTCATCCAACAACACTCCAAAGAAGAGTGTGTTCATGTAGGGTAGGGGCTTTCTCTGCTATGAATTAAGGCCAATTTTGAGATTCATGATGTAGCAGATATATTGCTGCATATGATATTTATTCTGTAAAGATATTACAGTCATGATCCTTCAGCTGTAAAAGAAATTCTCTGCTGTGCATTCAGAGGCTTATCCATTTTGGCGAGTGTGGCCCTCTGAGGAATTATGTTTGTGCAAGGCATGGCTGGTTGTTCCTGATTCTCACTCACTAGGCTGAGTCAGCTTCAGTCTTTTGTTCTGGAAGTGCAAGTTTTTGTGTATGCAGGGTTCCTGGTGAGAGCCGGCCACCAAGTTCCATCAGCAGTAGGCCGCACAGAAGGCTGCTCCTCCACAGAGCATCAGCTTTTGCAGGTGATCTAGCATAAGAGAAATGAGTAACAGCAATTGTAAAATCAGTTGGATTTAACAAGTTTGGGTTGGCTGGGGCTCAATTTGATGACTTCTTGTAGGATCTGGAAGTTAAGACCTAGCCTGCTTATTCACCTGCAGTGCACCTGAGGTGAAGCTGATCCTTGGTGCTCACTTTTTAATGGGGAATCTCCTCTACTAGAACGAAAAAGGTTTTGGACTTTCAGCTGCATGGAACACAGTTTTACAGTTCATAGTTTAACTTCACAAGGAAGTTAAGCAGTCAGTGATGGATGAAATCGAGTACAAAATTCTTGGGACCTAAACTGCGTTTTTTCTAATTGATATTTTCTGTGGAATTAGACTTAGCCCACATCAAGAAAGTCTGCTGCATTTTTACAATATTCTAGCATGTTTTTTCTCAACACCTTTGTACCCTCATCAATTTGATAAGTTTAAAAATAGCAAACACATAGAATATTGCTTCATGAATGACTCCAACTCAGCAAAGGTTTCCTTGCTGTAGTGTATAAATTAGCCAAAGAGGTAAGAACTGAGAGGCAAAGCTTGGAGTTTAATGCAGTATAAAGGGAGGCTCTCCCAGCCTGAGAAATTATCCTTTTAACTGCTGATTTGTCACATGTACGGCAGCTATGTGATTTTTATATAAGGGTACTTTAAAGTATAATATAAGAGATTCCTTAAAAATATCTACAACCAGTAGCTCACTATAGTAATAGCTACCATGTCTTACAGTTACATCATCTTCTAAAATTTACTGTGAATAAACAAAGATAAAATGTTCTGCTCTAAGGAAAAACAAAGGCTACTTTGGAGTTTGCAATAATGAACTAAACAAGTTTACATGAGCTAAAGAAGTAAAATGAATTGCCAACTCTGATGATCTGAGTGACTGGACTTTCCATCTTATATGTGAAATAAGCAGAAAAAGAGGGCGAGTGTGTTTGCTGCTGCGGTGCAGTTTTCTGACGTGGTGAGGTGATGATGCGAGGCCAGTACGGAAACATGACTTTTAATACATTCTTCATTCCGATGAGGGCTTGTTCTGACCCACCAGCAACTTCACTTCTTGCTTATCTATGCTGGAATTGGCGCTCTCCGCCTCCTTCTCCTGCTCAGGGACGCAGGTGCAGCCCACGGGGATGGTGATGTAATCCTCGGTGTAGACGTAGCGGCCCCCGGCGCAGGCGGGCGTGCGGCGCAGGATGACCGTGGGCATGAACACCGGGGTGCTGCGGAAGTGCAAGCTCTCCTCGCCGAAGATCCCCATCAGGCAGCCTTTGCACAGGCAGTAGGCTTCGGGAATGTACTTCGGGTACCTCGTGGGGTCATAGGAAATTCTAGAGGGAAGCAAATAAAGGTTCATTAGGACCTCTAAAACCAGGTATAGTCCTCTGGAATTATACAATCTTATGTATTATTATAATTATTATATCATTGTAATAATTATATCGTGGTTTTGTTGTCTCTGCCAGAAAAAAATAGCTGTAGCTGTTGCTGTCTGGCTTCTGATTTGTAAAGTGTAAAGAAATATCATGAGCAGCTTACAGAACTGATTAGCTCCTACAGTGCACGTGGAAGTATGAAGTGTCTGGCTCTCTGAATTATGAGATTCAAGGGTTTAAACAGAATGACTTTTGCATTTTGGACCAAATGGGTAAAAAGAACATTAAAAAGCACACTTGGGCATTTCTAAACTTTTTATCTGCCTTGAGTTCTTCAAAAACTGGTACAAATCCTTGTTAACATCATTGTTGTTATAGCCGTGACATGATGTTTTAAAATTTAGTAATTTAATTAGAATTGAATTGTACTATTATTTCTGCAATAGGTTTTTCTCCCTAGTATACTTGGGGTCATAAATGTGCCTTCCCCTTGAAAGTAGAACTCGGTACTGCTTTTTCTAATTCATGTCTGCTGTATCTTCCTCTAACCAGAGAAGAGCAACATTTTCATGCCCACATTGAGATGGGGCATCCACAGCTTCTCTGGGCAACCTGTGCCAGTGTCTCACCACCCTTACTTCTTAATTCTCCCCAGTATCTGATCTAAACCTGCCCTCTTCCAGTTTAAAGCCATTATTCCTTGTCCTATCATTCCATGCCCTTGTGAAGGGTCCTCCAGCTCTCTTGTAATTTAGACACTGGAAGGCTCAGCTTGTCTTTACAGGAGAGACTCTCCATCCCTTTGAGCATTTTCTTGCCCTTCTCTGGACTCACTCTGACCAGTCCACATCCTTCTTGTGTGGTAGTCTCAGAGCTGAATGCAGTCCTCCAGGTTGGATCTCTTAATAGATCTTAAAGTGATCTTAAATCTTAATAAAGTGATTTCTAAATTGTGCTTCCCAGGGTTGGCAGCACTTGCTTGGGTATCAAAGTGTTCACCTTTTATCTCTTCAGGCTGTCTCTGAGATGAGAAGAGGTTTCAGGTTTGGAATAGGCAGAACCCTGTGTTTGTCTCAAGCTGTGACTGCAGTCACTGCTAGTCCATAAAATCTGCCCTTGTGAGAACAGGCAGCCTGGCTCTCCCTCTCACACCCACACCTGGGTTGACACTGATGTTTTTCTGGTCACAGGACTGATCAAGGAACTCATTCAACTGAGGAGTAACTCCATCAAAAGTTGGGGTTTGGTCTGTCAGCTGTCTTGCCACACATGTACACAGAGCTCTGCACAAACCAGCCAGAGTGAACAAGCAGCTTTAGGTAGGGACAGAAGGGAGGTGCCCTTTTCAGAAGTATCGCCAGTTTATCCGGTTAAAGGAAATCTTGAATCACAGCTTTTGCCAAACACAAACTTGATTATCCTGTCATCAAGGAAAAGAGACTTTTTAATATATATATAGTGACCATTATGTATTATACACACACACATATATAAATAAAATTTAAAGAATTTGTTTTCCTCACAGAAAAAATCTGACCAGTTCTCTTATAGCCAGACGTCTGTGATGTTGCAGATATTTTTTGCAATGCTCCTCTGTCCCATTTATACTCGCTTACTTTCCCCAGGAAATACCTTCATGTTACAGGATCTCACACCAGTGTGAAATAAAATGTCTGGTAGCCAGCAGAAGGGAAGAAAGGGGAACACAGGTCTTTCCACAGTGATACATTCCCATTTCAAACTCAAGTGTGAGTGATTTCAGTGGTGGATTGTTAAACACACCCTGTGTCGAGTTGTTGGTATTTCCTCTACTGTATTATCTCTCCTGGTTTATGATGTTACTGGAAAGCATGAACATGTTTTTGCATGCAAATATGAGAGGTTTCACTCATAACAGGAGAACACTGTCACTGGAATCATGGTCTGCAACCACCTTTCTCCTCCAAATTCCCATGTGGAAAAAGTCAGGTATTAATGGGGTGGGTTTTTTGAAGGATGGTGTGGTTGTTGGCATGGTTTTCTACTTTCCAAGGGGAAAAAATCTCTTAAGCTTGTTGTCAATATATGTGGGGATTGGAAGAAATCAGAGAGAATCCAAACTTGATGATGGATTCAAAATATAGATGTGGTTTTGCATCCAGACCAGAACTTTAAGGCTGAATCTTCTAAGTAAGTAATGCCTCCTGGAATTGATACCTTAACTCAAATATCACTAAAATTTGGAGCCATATATAAGGTTCTGCATATTCAGCTCAAATCTGCTCAGAAAAGCTATATAAATAAAACCTCATTTGTGTCTTTCTAGGCAACCCAGACCTGCTTGGGTCAGAGCCACTAACAAACACCAGTAATATCCAGCATTTAGCTGAATAAATGCAGCTGGACTTGTTTGCATCAACTTCTGTTTGCATGAACTGAGCATAATCACCCTGTGCAGAGAATGACCACTGCCTCAGCTGCTGCAGTTGGATTCCTCTCCTTTATTCCAACCACTACAAGTCATGTTTTAACATCTTCTCCTGAAAGAGGATAAACATTTTTGATCAGGTTAATTAACCAGGTAAAAATGCATGCTCCAGGTTCGTGCTACATTTTTCCTGCACTCAAGAGATGGACAGAGCTGGGAAAAGTGGTGGAGAACCAGAGAAGTGCAGTTTTCCACTGGTATTTAAGTATCCCCTGCAGCCTTGTGTCACTTGCTGTGGCCACTGCTGCAGACCAGACAGCCCAGATGCCTTCCTGAGGATTGCCCTTGTTCTGTGAACTCAGGTCATCACCGTGCAAGGCTAAATCTGCCTCGCCAGCACTCCTGGTTCACAAGGGACAGGAGCAGTGAGCTGAGCTGCTCTATTCCCATCTGCTGGAACAAGAAGCAGGTTTGTGCTGAACTGGAACTGCTAATGAAGTGTGACTCGGCTGCTTTTCCTTATGACCCTACGAGTGCTTTGAGAGCTCCCAGTGAAAAACAAACTTCCTGCCGTTTATGTACTAAGCCTGGAAACTCAAGAGAAAACTTTCTGTCAGAAGTAAAACTGTTGCAGAGACTTAATCTGCCTTCTCCTGTACTGCTACTTTTATATGTAGTATTTTTCATAATATTGTCACTTAGTAATTTCCAAGCTTCTGATTCCACAGGGTCAGATGCTGTGCTGGGGCAGGGAGCTGACACTTCAGAAAATCGCTGTTAGAGCTGGGCTAACAGCTGGATGTTATCAAAAGTCTAATAAGCAGATCATCATCTCCTTCCTTCACACTCTGAAATACTTACAGGATTAAGAGCTAACAGCTTTTTTTCCCCTTGCCAAGAAATTTATTTCCCCATAGCAGGTGTTCTTTTGTTCATGTTATGCTTAGTTTATTTTATATACAGGCAGCAACACAGGTATTACTACTCTAGGTAGCACAGTGCTTGCACAAAAATAGCCCAGTGCTAACTGATTTTTCTGAAGAGTTGTGCAAGTGTGCTCAACTAAAAAGGATGGCAGCTCTGCATCCCCTTGTATTCTTTCCCTTGGCTGCATCTTTGGGACATGCACACCATGCGGCATGGTAATGATAAATCCTGGAAGATGCTTCTAGAAAATCACTGGAGTATTATTTGAAGGAAAGCCCTCCTCTATGACTTTGCTCAAACACGCTGCAGACAAGCTTGGCTTTTACCAGTGAAAAATGACTTGCCTGTATTACTTTTATTGAGATTTTATGTAAATGAGCACTAAACCAAGGATGCTTATAAACTGAAACTGATTTTTGAAAAACAGAAAAAACAAGCTTGGCAATGTTTGAGAGAGGGAATGGCTAACTTGGCTAACATCATCAGAGCAATACTGACAATAAAAGTTACATCTTTGTAAATTAGTAGATGCAGGATTAGACCCCAGAGGCAGAAACAAAATCCACAGGATCTCGAAATTCAGAAACATAAGTGACTTCTTGAATACACATAAAGAAATTTTGCTAAACTCACTCAGAAGGGTGTTTGCAAATTAGCTATGATTGTTATTATAGCCTTAAGACATCAGAAAATAAAAATAGATCTGATATATACAGCTGATTAATGAATGTCATCTGTGCTCTGCAGCACCATGAATGGAATCACTAATCAGTTCTACCAGTAAAAATGCTGCTGACTTCAGCAGGGTCAGATTTTTCAACATTTGCTCTGAGCTTTATGATCAGAACCCCACAAATGTTTCGGCAGACATTTAAAACTAATCCTTTTTATAATGGCTCTTGTCCATGAGCAACTTTTCTGTGCATCTCTGGAGTTTTGCTTGCACTGCAAATGATTCACCATGATTGTGGCTTCTGTAAATGTTAACAAGAGCACCTGTCCTGAGCTGTCAGCACAGTCTGCAGGTCCACCCATATCATTTATTCTTGTTAGGCAACTCTGAACCATAGCAGTAGCCAAGTGGCCCATGCCAGAACCTCCTTGTACAAGCATGCTTTCTGGATTTCATTGGCTGTCCCTGTAATAGTGCTAAAAAGGACAAGCAACCCCTGGATAGATGTCACAAGCTGGCACACAGTCAGCCTGGTGATTTCATGGAAGGACGATTTCATGGCAAAACTTCTGCTGCTGGCTCTATTTTTTAAGAAAAGCTGGGTAATTTGTAGCCCAGCTTCCTGAACTGCTGAGCAAATCCAGCATGCTCATCTGACTTCAGGGAACTCTCCTGTCTCTTTATAGCTCTGCAGAGCAAAGAGTGATTCGTGTGATTAAACTCTGTGCCCTGAGTTATATACTGATCTCTTGTGGCCACCAGGATGGAATTTCAGTATCAGACACACAAGCTAGTATTTTTCCCATAACTTTTGCCTTAAATACCACCTGTTGGTTGATGCTAGCAGCAGGGTTGGGGACCAGATGGATCTGTGGTACAATCCATGTACAACTCTTGTATCTCTGGGTTGCAGCAAGCAAAAAATGATGTAAGTCTTGATTTTTGCATAACCAAATTAAAAGACTAAGTAATAGAAAATAAACAGTAAGCACAGAACAAAGACAAGCAAAGAAGCCTCACAAGGATTATCTGAGCCTTGAGCCATTCAAACATAATTCTTCAACAGTTAAATGGAATGATAGGCTTGGATACAGATGATGCAGTAGAGTTAACGTTATACACAGTTCTCTAAGTAATATATTTGATTCTTTCTCATAAATGCTAATACGAAAAAATTCCAGTTGACTTGGACTGAACAGTCATGTGAACAGAAGAATTACAAGCAGCAGCATTAAACAGCTGGGAGCAGGTGCCTGGGGAGATATTCAGGGGAAGGTAAGTAGAGCCAGACTTAATATCTTTATTATTAATGACCTGGAATAGGGAGTATAAACAGTATGTTAATGAAATCTGCAGCTGGTAACAATGGGAACTGCTGCAACACCAATGAAGACAGAGAAACAGCATGCGGTATCTCAGGCATTAAAATGCATGTCAAAAAGGAAAAAGAGCCTTTATGCACAGAGCAGAAATGAATTGCACTGCAGGCCTTTAGGTGCAGAAAAGAAGCTAGAGAGCAGGATGTCTGTGAGATGCTGGAACGGGACAGGCACCCTGATGCAAATTTCAATTAGTTGAATTCAGCCTTTGAGCAGTGTCCTATCAGGGCATACAAGAGGGGTCTGCCTAGAGTGAATTTATGAGCATTCACCACTAGAACAACTTTGGTGATTCAGAAGGCAGTTGAGGAGACAGCAATGAAGTCTGTGAAGGGGAGCAATTAATGAGGGAAAAGAATTAAATGCAAGCAGGCTTGTCAAGAAAGTACTGTAATATGGAAGAGAGCTGTGTGCAGCTTTTCAGATTAACACTCAAGCCATGGAGAAGAAATTGTTGGGATTGTATAAGTGAAATTGGTAAACCATTGACAAAGCATAATTGACATTACTTGCAGTCTTTAATGGAGAGCTGTGTGTCCCTCTCAAAGATATGGAATAACTCCAATGGGATTAAGGAGCTTCTAGTACCCAGCTGAAGACCACAGAAGAAAACAAATTTTCACATCTAGCTTCAAAATCTATGAGATAGCAGGTGGTAATAGCTAATGCACGTTAGCAATCTTATCTTTTTCACTCTAATTACACATCTTGAGATATCTGTTGCTGTTTCATTGCACACTGATACAGTAAGAATGCAGTCACAAAAAAAGCTGTAAATGAGATCTGTTAACTATACAGGGTACTCAGGCCTCTTTACCCTAGAGAAATATTTTTCCCTCTGAATATAATTTTAGGTTTTGTTTTTAATGGTGTAATACTTCTTCCCCACTATCTTTTAAAATTTGCAGCTTGGAGATGTCATCAAGTTACTTGTATGTGAATGGTTAGTGTCTGAAAACATGTCAATGAAAAGTACAGTGGATTTACTTTTGTAAGTCAAGCCCCAAAAGCAGCTCCAACTGAAAATAAATACAGAGCTCCAGCTGAAAATAAATACCTGCCCAACAAGATGTAAGGATGGAAGGCACTGTTTTCAAACCAGAGGAGCAATTTTATGATAGCACTAGTATTTTGGTAAAACCACTGTAAAAAATACCTGAGCTCAGTTGTAGGTGTTTCGTTCATGGTATTTGCTTTGTGCACTCTTAGGTAGCTTAAAAATCCTCAGTCTTCTTAGAGAAAATGTATTGCTAAAAATATTTTGCTTATGAAAGTCTTACTGAGCAAATAAACCATCTTTCTCTCAGTAGAATTACTTCTTACACTAAAAGCGAGCAAAACCCATGCCATAAAATAAATATTTATTGGAGAGCCTAACAAGGAGATAACTGTTTGCTGAATACACAGGAACTGCATCCAAGGGATAATGTATAAAAAGTAGTAAGAAAGTTAGATTCTTTTAAGTTTGCACATTTTAGCTTCCTGTTGTCTGCAGTCCTTTACAGAAAGCTGTAAACAGAACTCAGCCATATTCAAACCACCAGAAGACTTCATAGTCTTCTGGGAATGTGATCACACACTGGGTTTAGCATGCTAGATGAGTGGTTAGAAGCTTTTCCAGAGCTTCCTACAGAAGTGCAGGCCCTTGCTTCGTGTATTAACCAGCTTCACAACAAATTTACTTTACTTAGTTGTTTTATGCCCCCTAAATATAGACTGTCTGCCCCTGTTTCCACCTTAGGGGAAGGAGGTTTGCAGAGCACAGGTTGAAAACACAGGTGTAGAGTATTGCTGTACTCATTCCTTGCCTACGCTCCTACAGCAAGGTGGACATCGAGCCCTTGGGAGTGTTTGGTAGGTGACTGGAACACAGACTGTACCCTGATGTATTTTACAAACAGCAGAGCATCCGAGTCACGTTTTGGGGAAAGCCCCTCTGTGGCTGCTGCAGTCAAGACTTCTTCTTTGGTAGGGTCCTTTGCTGAGGCCCTCTGACTGTCACACATGACAATTTGCCCAAGTGACTTTTGTGGTGGTCTGTGCTCCCGGGTGGGTGTGGATGTGGGTGTGAGCTCCATCTCACGGATGGAGACCTCCTCATTCATTGCTCCACCTCATTCATTTCTCTTTTTGCCCGTTAGACATATTCCTCACACAAGCTGTTTTTACATAATTATCTTATATCGCCTACTTAGACGTGTGCTTTAGCCCTTTCCTGCAGGCTGCTGCCCGGTGCCGCGGCCACCCCGAGCCTCCCGAGCCTCCCCGGGCACGGCGGCAAAGCCGGCGGAGCCCGGTGCCGCCGGTGCCGCCCGGGGCCCCCCGCCTCGGCTCCCTTCCCCCGGCGCCCGCAGTCACCTGTATGCCCAGGGCGATGCGCTGCGCAGGTTGACGGGGAGCCGGACCCTCTTGTCTGCGGGCGGCCGCGCCCCGGCGGGGCAGCTGGCGTTGTGCTGGCGGCCCGGCGGCTCGGGCTGCAGGGTGTGGTGGAAGGCGCTGAGCATGCCCGCCGCCAGCCGCCCGTACAGCTGCTCCAGCAGCTCCTCGGGCCGCTCGCCGCAGCTCCGGGTCCGCGCCGGCCGCTGCTTGGGCGCCCTGGCGGCCTCCGGGCGGAGCGGGAGCAGCGCCGCGCAGAGCAGCGCCAGCAGCGCCGCCGGCGCCGCCCGCACCTGCAACGACGCGGCCGTCAGCGGGGATGGGGACACCGGGGACACCGCGCCCGCCACCGCCCGCGCCCCAAGCCCCCGGCCCGCAGCCCCTTACCCTGCCTCGCTGCATGGCCACCGGGCTGCTTCTCCTCCAGGGAGCCGGGGAGAGCGGCGGGCTGCGGCGCCGCGCCGTGCCACTGGCTCTCCCGGCGGAGGAGCTGTTGGAAAAGTGCCCCGCGCCTCACTGCATCTCCCCTGGCCTCGCCTGCCAGGAACATGTTCGGCCGCGCTCACGGAGGCGGCGAGCGCTCGGCGCCCGGCGCGGGCCGGTCTCGCATCCCAGCGCTGCTCGCGGCCCCGGGGACACCCCCGGGCACGGACGGATCCAGGCGGCCCCCGGCCGGTCCCAGGGCCCCGCCGCGGCCACCCCGCCGAGCCACCGGCCCGGCGCTCCCCGCAAGCCCGGGAGTGCCGTCGGGAGCCCCGCTCTCCCTCCCACCGCACCGGCGGCACGGGCAGAAGCCGGGCTCTCCCCAGCCCCGCCGGGACACTCGGCATCCAGTGGCACCCTCTGGGTCAGGGATCGAGACTGAGCCAGAGCCGGGGGGATTTGGTCCAGTCGTAGCCAAAGCGTCAAGGCTGACGGGGAAAAATGTGGGGATTTAAAGCTGGGGAAGGGACTGCTCTAGCCCGGTCTCTCCCCGTCACTTTAGGGCAATTAGCACTGTCCCTCATAGGGGTTTGGGATTTCCGACTTGACCGACTCTGGCATGTTTCTCCATCCCAGCTGCGTGGTTTCTCCAGCAGGTACCGAGGTGATTGATGTCCAGCATGAAGGCTGGGGCTGGTGACCGTGAGGCCAGATCTTCCCGTTCCTTCTGCCGAGGCCGCCTGGGGCAGACACCCTCGGCAGGGTCACTCCGCTGACTGCAAGAGAAGCTGCTGCAGAAGAAGAGAAATTTGCATACCTAGAGGAGGTTGAGATGAGCGTCACCTCTAATGGCTTCTCCGTCTATTCTGTACTTTTAAAAACACATGATGCAATATATTCATGGTCTCTGGCACAACCCACAAAAATAAGCATATAAATACTACTCTGGTTCATAAAAGATGTGGTGTGTGCATTACAAACAGACTTTAGAATTCATCACTTGAACCAAAAGTTTCATGTGCTCTGATTAAGTCCTGCACATCTCTTGAGAGCATTTAGGATAAGGATAGTCAACTATGAAAATACTGGTTAGGAATAAGGAAAAATGGGATCATAAATCATACAAGGACTGAGAAACCCCAAGTTGGTACCACAGAAATACAAGACATCAGTTTCACCAAACAGGCTGGAGTTGAAGCAGAATGGTCTGGCATTCATAATGTAATGAAATGACTTGATTTTGTGGTTTTGGAAAAGTCATACTGTTAAGTCTAACTATGAATTTTTGTGATTTTGGTGCAGT
This sequence comes from Cettia cetti, assembly GCA_013401135.1. Taxonomy (NCBI): domain Eukaryota; kingdom Metazoa; phylum Chordata; class Aves; order Passeriformes; family Sylviidae; genus Cettia; species Cettia cetti. The sequence continues at coordinate 23,372 of VZUI01085218.1, forward strand.
ATGCATCACAGGTCAGTATCACTTATTAGCAATATCTTGACCTTTTATTGTGTGGGATTTGAATCAGATTTCAACTCTGAGGAAGGAAGTTTAACATAGAATTCCAAACTCTCCTTTGCAGGCGTATCCTCAGGTAAAAGACTGGACAAGGTGTGTGTCAATTTAGCCCAGTCCAGTCTAACCCGACCGTGCACCTGGCCTCATGTTACTTCACTATCTTCGAGTGGTATGTGTAGCAACATGGCAAAAACTCATCATCATAGGTATTTTTATATTACTCTTTCTAATACAAACCATCATCTTGAGAAATTTCAGGTTTCTGAATAGGATGAGGATGTCACACTTGGCTTTGCAAAACTTGAGTTTTATGTATTTTCTTTTTTTATGCTTCAACATTCCTGGACAGGTCTGCCTCCAAAAATCCGAGCAGATGGAAAGAAAATAATGGCACGGGCATTAAATTGCCATTGAATTTAAGGCTTTCTGTCTTATCTAGGTAATACTGTAATTTTGTATGATAATTGCATTGTATTGTCTTATGAAAAATCACGTTGATTCAAATAATAAGAACCACACAAGGGCAGCAAATGAGATTCCATTAGAGAGGAACTAAGAGTGCTATGCCAGTTCTTGTGGCATAGTCTACCCTAGAGATATCTGAGTTATAAAATATTCCTAATACACTTTGGCAACTTAGGTTCTTCCATGACTTTAAGAAATTACTAATCAGTATCTTTGCCATTGGTGTTAATATATAATTTTCTTAGAATTTGATGGGCATTTAAAAATATATATACAAATGAAATATTGAAAAAAAATTTAGTAATATGAAATCTGTCCTGAATTTGATGTAATACAGGATATTTCAATCAATTAATTCAGAACTATGTCTTTCAATTTTACATGATATTTTAAATGTTCCTTCTGGAGATTGTCATTCAATATTTATATTTGGGAGTGGTATCTACCTCTCTCCTCAGATTATCACCACAGTGATCAGTGTCAGATAATAAGTTAAGTTCCCCAAACTCCTGCTATGAGAAAGTCAGGATGTTCCAAAGAAAAGTAAGCTCTGCAAGAATAAGACAGACATATTTAGTGAGTTCCTATAAAGAAGAAACATTTTTTGCACATGATTCTATCAGAGAGCATTTCATGCCATGTTAAACACTGAAACGTGTTTAACAAAAGACACACCAGGTTTGTGTCTTCAACCTCAGAGTGTTATCAACAGCTGGAGAAAAATGTGTCATAGCAGAAGAAAAAAATCCTTTTCAAGTATGTTATCCTCAGACCATTATGATAATTTGGAAAATTGTTTCAGAACCGTTGGAATGATGATGAAAACCTGATAGTAAATGTAAGAATGTAGCCCTTCCCAGACACATTAATCCCCAAGGTGCAGCATTGTCAGGTCATTTTCTGGTTGGGGTTGTTGTTTTCTGTAGCTGCTCTGGCACACGACAGCTGGTTTCAGATACTATGGTTCACACATAAATAAATCACATTATTGTGACAAACATTAACGATACTACACTAATATGCTTGTCAGAAAACCGGCACAATTGCCCTACACTGGAATATTCCAAATGCTTATTCCCATCCTGCTACAGCATTAATGAGATCCTATCTCTGTCTGAAATAATGATATGAAAAAGGTTTTAAAAATCATCATACAGACCTTCAAATTGGACAACTCATGTTGTTGGGTGGAACAAACATTCAGTTGGCATCCCCAGCAGGTGAATCTTCAGAGAGAGAATTAAATTGCTCCGCAAAGATGTCCTTCTCCCTCACAGTCTGTTTGCAGATAATCTGTCACTCAAACTCTTCTGTTCCCATTCATCTTCCCTGCAGTTGTGAGCATTGTAATACCACTTTGCAATGTCCATGGCATGGCATTTTCTGCAGCAGCATCTCAGCATCTTTTACAGTTGTTAGGCAATTTAACTTTGCAAAGGTGAATTCTTGAGAAGTGCAGAATTTTCAAAAGACTTCATTTTGCCAAGGGGGAAACTGAGGAGCAAACAGGTTAAAAATAGCCTTTTTACCATGAAGTTGATCTTCTGTGTCCTTGACATCAAGAATAATCAAAACGTAGCAAATTAGATTAATTTCTTACGATCTCATACTGCTCTTACAAAGGAACTAAGAGAAACAGCCCTTTATCATAAATTTTTATCACCAAACTATTTATTGGCAATTTTGGATGCCCCATCCCTGAAAGCGTTCAAGGCCAATTTGGATGAGGATCTGAGCAACCTGGTCCAGTAGAAGGTGCCCCTGCCCACAACAGGGGGGTTGGAACTGGATGAACTTTAAGGTCTCTTGCAACCCAAACCATTCTGTGAACTACATCTTTGTACAATTTTCAATTCCTATTTTACTCTGGAATAGCTTTGTTTTAGAAGTAGTAAGTCATGTAATCCATAGTGAAGGATGTTCAGAGAAAATCATGAAATATGTGATTAAGAATGTCTTCACCTTGTAGAGCTAGACTTGTTCAGATAAATAAAGTACTACTCAAGTAGTCATTTATATTTGGCTACTGTATAAAGAGATGTTTTTTCATGCATGTAAAGAGAAAGGTAACTTGGTATGTAAAGTTCCTACCTATCCTGAGGAAGATCTCAAGTCTAAGAGAGCAACTGAGGATTGTTTAGTATTGTATAATAGATCTTTTCATGACAACACAAGCTAAAATGCCTCATGAGCCAGTTTCTCTGGGAGGTCAGCATTTTCCTAGGTTTAATGTTGCTGCTCTTCTAACAAAAAATAATAAATTAATATAATAGCAAGAATCTTAAATGATTGCTCTACTAATTCCAGAATGATAAACACAAGATGGGGGTTTAAATGCTGCTGGAAGCACATACCTGCAGTGTGCAGCTTCTGGAGATGTAATTTTGTGCCACCAAGCCTGACAAAAAGTTTCTGCTTAAATTTCTTGGATGAAAATAGAATTATTTAGCTCATTCAGGTTTCCACGCCTGTGGTTTCCAAGGCCTATCGCAGGACCATGTGCATCCTACACAGCAGCAGGGAACACAACTCACTGCACCCCAGTTAAATGCCAGCCAAGGACAGGGTCAGGGTCATCACATCAACATAGCACAATAATCTCATATAACCCAGGTAATTTTTTGAAACAAGCACTCCACTGGCCTGGCCACACTTCCTTGGAGAGCTGAGCTGCCCGAATCATGCAGGTGTATTCACTTGTGTGACGGTCTGAGGCATTCCAACAACACAGTGACGGAGCACTTGGGATGTGCACATAGCTTCTTTCTCAACATTAATCTCCATCAGAGATCACTCTTCAGCCTTGAGTCCAGTCCTTGAGTCTTGTGTTCCCTCATACAGAACATCTCACACCAAAGAAGGAGGATGATGCGCTGAAGCTGCTTCCAAAGAATGGTTCCTGGCCCAGGCTTACCTTTGGATCATGCAAGGCAGTTGTCTGGGAGATGAAATGTCATGGTCCAAAACTGTGCTACTGTGCACTACTGTGCTACTGGTCTTACAGGACAGCTGGGTACACATCCCCTCCTCTGCTCTGTGCTTGCCCTGGCAATGTTGCAGCTCTAGGAGAGATGCAGCCATAGTGAACATGGTTTTGAAGTGGATGAACCTGGGCTACATCATTTTGACTGTCAGCAGGACTCGTTATTCCAGTGTTGGAGCTGGATCACATGGCTTTCTGTCAGTTCAGAACAAGCTCAACTGTGCTTGCAAAATAACATGCAAATTCATCATAATCCAAAGCATTATATAATCAGATCCTCATGCTATAGGAAACAGCATGTTCCAGAAGTCCCTGGGAGTCTGTACATAGGAAACATGTTCCAGAACTGCCTGTGAGTTTGTGCAGGGCTGGAACAAAAGTGCAATTGTTTGTAATCCACAGAATTTTACCCAATGTACAGTTACGCATCTGGGCAAACCGAATCGAGAAACTGCTGCTGATCAAAATCTCTGACATCCACAAGAGTGTTTCTACAGACTAAATTGTGAACTGTATCCCAAATTATTGGTACTTCCTGCCACTTTGTCATGGACATGCCTATGTGATTGCCATGTTTTTTAGATACTCTATTGGATTTGCATGGCCAAACTGGTAGTGGGGGGGCTACAGGGGTGGCTTCTGTGAGGAGCTGCCAGAAGCTTTCCCCATGTCCAGTGGAGCCCATGCCAGGCAGCTCCAAGAC
>VZUI01085239.1:0-31968 GCA_013401135.1 Cettia cetti
ATCTGACTGATTGTTTCTATAGATGTGGTCTTGATTGATTTATTCTCCTTCCTTCCCTCTCATTACCTAATGTTCCTTTCTAACTGAAAAATCTCTTTTCACTCTGTACTAGGAAAAACTTATCTAAATATGTATATTTAAATATGAAATTACCAGTTCTGTTGCCAGATACTACTAAATGTGGGTTGAGTTCTAAGGTAATTGAACAAGAAGGCCCAAAAAACCAAATCCATACTGCATTTTGTTTTCAGATTACTTAAAAAGAGTTAACCAACTCTATGTGATGCTGGAGGAACTGATGAAGATATGATAAATGTGCTCTCAGTCTTGATGATGTAGAAAGATTTACAGCAGTTTGAAGAAGACAAAGCCTATTCCTCTCCTGATGGCTTGAGGTGAAACAGGATTAAGTAGTATGTCATTCTGTGGATTGTCTTGACTTGCTCACTAAGTGATACATCCCAAACAAAATTAAAGCAGATTTATCACAAAAACCAAAATAAAAAAAAATAAAAAGGAAGGCAGAATAGACATCTCAAATAATAGACATCTCAAATACAGGGATCTTTAAGTTTATTAAATATTTCATGGTGCTGGGATAAGTAATAGCACCCTAAGGAAGAATGGGAATTCCACTCAATATGGCTTCACAACAGCTTGGAACGTGTTTGTTGGAGAACTGCTGCTGCTAGACCAAACCACAAAATTGTGCCTTGTTGACAGGAGAAGATACAGGGGGAAGGAAGAGTGTGTGTGAGCTGTGAGGGTTGTGTGGAAGAACAGCCTCTTACAGTAGAGCTATTTTGCAGCAAAGCTGGTGCGGGTCATCTGGTTCTACTGGCCTGCACTAGTTTTTCCAGACATTCATACCATGTGAAGAAAATGTAAGGCTTTTCTTTGAGACTGCTGGCATCCATTTTTTGGACCCAAACTTTCACTGGGACACTGCCTCTGAAGGGAAAAAAATACTACTTCTGGCCACAGGGCCTGGCCAAGGGTCTGTCTTAGAAGAATTACTTCAGAAGTATTAATGTCTGCGCAAGATAGTTTGTGGCTACAAACAGGATTTTCCTAAAAAATTTGTCTTTTCTGGATGCAGAAAATTCAGTATCTGTGTTTCTAAATGACAGAAAATGTACCTATGTAATGAACCTGCATATCCTAAATGAGAAGGTCTGCAGTGCTGCTTTTGACAGTTTTATACCACATACCCTACCTCAAGCCTGCTTCCTCTTTTAGAGTTTGTCCACTGCAGCCAGTGGGGCTCACCAGCTGCTTACTGTTGCCAGACATCCAGCATTGAAAAAAACAAAGATGATGCTAGTGTCCTCAGGCTGGTATTTACACTGTGAAAAAAATACATAGAAGGGAATGCCTTGCCCTTGCCAGGGTCTCAGTGGAAGAACAATAATTACCACCCATATGGCACAGAGGATAAACGCAGGCAGAGAGGGCATAACACTCACCCTAGGGAGGTGAAAGCTGAAGTCTTTGGAACAGTTCTATAGTGACAGTTCTGCTGGCACTGTACTCAGGAATTCCTCTTCCTACCATGTGCTTTAACAGTACCTGTCCAGTTCAAATCTTTTAAAGGTGAGTTTTAAGTCTCCCCATAGAAAAATGGCTTTTTAAAGTTAACTTTCACATCATATAGAGAGGTTGCAATCAAAAATATACTATAATATTGTGTAATCAAACACATAGCAAAGGAAGCTGTATAAATATTGCATGGAGAGTTACAGCAGGACACAGAACTGTGATTGTATCCACTGTTCAACCCCTCTACATGTGTGTGTATATATATATATATATATAAATATATATATATACAAAGAGACACTGAAGACCTAATAACCAAGAAATAAATTTTAAAAAATCACTGCTAAGCAAACATTTCTATGGCTTAGGCATTATCTACCCTATTGGAGATAAAGGGAATTGCTCTGGCTTTGCTTTGGTTTGCACACTTTGGACTGATTTTTGAACCCCTCCTGCTGGAGAGTAAATAAAAAGTCATTCTTCACTCGAAATGCCAAAGTTTTCTAGGCCTTCATTTTTCTGTGGGGTGCAGTAGCTGTACCCATTACTTTGTTTTCAGTTCCGTAAAACTTACTTACAGTACACAAGACTCTCCTGCCCTTGACTCTCCTGTCCATCCAAAACATCTCCAGACACGTCTGTCCTCAGGAAGTTTAACTCCCCTGGTTTGTAAGCGTGTAGGTACCCAGATGTTTAGGGTGTTCACCTACTTCCAGAAGAACAGCTAGCACCTCAATGCCTTAGAGAACGTCTATTGAAATCCCAGTGGAATAGACCAGGCAGAGCTATATGGATGTGAAGTTAATGCTCAGAGGCAGTACTATGAGATTCTGAAGGAATACCTTCCTATTTCTCCAGCTCTTCCCTTACATGGGAAAACTGTGAAAAAAAGATGTTTTTAAATCACTGGGCTTTCACAGTTTGTACTGAAAAAAATGCCTCTTTATGTATGTTTCAACATCCCTTTTGTAAAAAATTCTTTGTCAATAGGAAATGGAGTGATTTTGTTACAAAATTATCATTGTTGTAAAAAAAATCCAAGGCCAGTACAAGTCCTTAGATATATAAATACCAACAACCATTTATCATCTGTGGGAAATAGTATGAGGCTGTGTATCTGATTTTAACAATCCAATTTTCATACTTTGCAAAGTCACAGTCTCACAGAAACCCTGTGTGTGGGGAACAAGGGTGCTACAGGTCAGCAATGCCAAAGCAGGAACTGGTTTTATGGTTCACAGACACCTCCCAAACAACACTAAACAAGTAAAGAGGAGACATTTTACTTCAACTTACAATGTTTTAAAGCTCTTTTTTACTAAAAGAAATGTGACTTGAGAAAGCAGAGGGCAGGCTACAGCGCCAGACAAAAAAAAAAAAAAAAAGGGTGAGATGTGGAGGAATTCTACAGCAAGAGAGCAGGCCCATAAACATCAGAGGCTGCAACAGGTCTTCCCGTGCTGTGTAGAAGACTCAACCCAGCACCTGGTGTGCAGTTCCTTCTCAAGCTCACATCATGGCTCTGGCTATACCTGCAGATTGCTAGAGCACAAGCACTAGCTCTCTGCTTGAGTATAAAAATGGTGCAAACACCCTGCTTTTTTGAAAAAAATAAAAAAGGGGAAGAGCGAAAAACAGCAGAAATCCTTTCTTTCCTTAACGGGATCACAGGGAGCTTAACTTTATTAGCATTGGAATATGATTGGCTGGGTGGATGGGTTGTGCATTTTATAGTTATGATGAAAGTGTCTAAGATTACACTATTCAGGGCAATCTGCATGAGGAAAGATTCAAATTGAAGCTCCTGCTCTCAATCACAAAGAGAAAAACTGCCTTTTGACAGATGCCTGAACAACAGGTTAGAAAGGTGTCCACCAGTGCCTTCTTCCCCCTGAGCTTTGCCAAATTTAAGACGGGAAAGTTCTGTATTTCTGGAACGGGAAAAAACCTCAGCCAATGTTTACTTTAGCTGAAGGGAAAATTATGATCTCAGCTTTAACTTCAGGCTGCTTCAGCTGTCCCCACTCCTCCCACTTCACCGTTTTTTCTCTGCAGGTGAATATTTTTCTGGAGAAATACAATTTCTCCTGCTCCCCACATGAGCACATCCAGACTAACTATGATGTTGCAATCACTACACCTTGTTGCCGACTTGCAAATGACCTGTCTGGCTGGACCCTCAAACTGACAGGTAAACATGGCTGGCTAAGAGCAACTGCAACAGAGGACATGGGAAAAAAACCAGCACAAAAAGCAGAAGTGGTGCATTCATCTCTTCCCAAATTCTATTTGCTTGCTTTCCTTTATCTCTTGAGCAACTCATTCCCTCCTTAATCATGTTCTTGTGATAGAGTTTCTTATCAGTGGCCTCTCTCCAAAGTGACAATGGTCCTTTCCCCTCAAGAATGTCTGTATTTTCCACACTGTGGGCCAAAAATATGACTGTCAGCCACAGTTCAGCACTGTTTTCCAGTTGTCAATGAGGTGTTTCTTACAAAGCAGGAGAAAGAAAAAAATATAATTTCACTGAACTTGGTTGCTTTTTATTTTCCTTACTGCTCCAAAGGAGTTTCAGATGTTTATCACACCATAGCCACAATGTTCAGATCACAACTGTATGCTAGAGTTTCTGGTATTTCTAGTCTCCTCATCTGTTTCCTTGTATCCCACTCCAGCAGACAGAGACTATCAGAGGAAGCAGATGACTGAAATCCCACAGGAAGTATTCTCCTGCTCTGCCTCCCTGTACTGTTTTGGAGTTGTGGAAAACGGGGTGCTGTGTGTTTAGCTGGTGGCCAGTTTAAAGCAACAGAAACTGCAAAGCTCAGACAAGGCTTTGCAGACAAGGGAACTGTGCAGGTAACACTGCCTGCTGCAATGATATCACATGTACAGGATGCAGGCAGGGTGCTCCATTAGCAGTTTCTTTAGATGAGTAGCTAAGAGATTTAGTAGAGATGTATGACCTCCTCCTCTTGCTGAGAACCAGAGCCAGGCATGCAGCTACAAAGTACACATAGATATAATACCTTTCAGGATAACATTCACACTAATAATTTTCACCAAACAGATTAAAAAAAAAAAAGCATTAATTCCTACACAATGTAATATTTCTGGTTTTTACCTACTCTCAAAATGCATCATTCTAATCTCAAGCAGAATGGTGAATTAAAATCCATGGGAAATGCCCCTACATTAACAAGCAGTTTATGTAACCTCTTCTTTCAGCAATGTAATGGAAAATCAGTCTGTATTATGAAAACCGGGCCTCGACCACAGAGAGGTGTGTGTGGCAGAACCAGCTTTTAAACCATAAAAAACAGTTATCAGAAAAGAAAGGAATAGCACTGTCTAAATCAGTGCTCACAATACAAAACTGACAGTCAAGTGATAGCAAGTCTAGTTTCATGTTTTTACCAATTCTATGGCAGTCAGGACAACACCTAATCTCTCTGTTTCTCATGCTTTCTTGTTTTTTGGGTTCTCTGGGAAAGAAGATGTTGTATAAAGAACACAAAAGGATTGATAGGCGTGGGAGCACGATCATCTATATTCATAACCAGACACAAGGTTTTTCATCCCACTAAGGGGCATTGGAAGATAAAAATCCCCAGATAAGCACCAGAGGAAACATTATAAGAACTTTGTTGTACAAAGGGAAGAAAGAACATTGGATACTGACAATTTGTTTTGAACTTCTGCTTCTCCTTAGTACTTAGTTTTTCCTAAGTACTAAGGAGAAGCAGAAGTTCAAAACAAATAAAGAAATTAATACAGGAATGCCTAAAAATGCAATTTTTCCATAAAATCCACATTTCTTTTTCTGAAAAGCAAAATCAGGTTAAATAATGTTTTTTAACAAAGCTTTTTATTTGTTTTTAAAAACTTCTGACAAAACATTATGTTTATCAGTATTTCACAAAAGGATGAATCTATAAATGATTCAAAGAGGTACCAGTATCTGTGTTGTAGCGGCAAACATGCATACCCTGACCACCAGCATGCATCCAAGTCCCATATCCAAAACACTCTTTTCCTTCCCTGAAAGCACACGCCCCAGATTTACCTTGGTGCAAATCCCAAATTACTTCCACAACAATTTGGGATCTCTTTACCTTATGCTTTTCCTTCTTAATCAAATTTTATTTTTGTTTTGGAGCTATTTTTTTCTCAAGGGAAGTATACACTTCCAAGAAGAAATCTAAAGAATTTAAGGATGCTGTCTCTCTCTGAACCTGACATCATTTTTAGAAACTACATTTTCAAAATAAAAGCAGGAGGCCTTCAACCTTCCCTCAGAGGGAGACATATTTGGATGGAAATGGTCAGTCTTGACATCAACACTGTTTTTTTTCAAGAAGTTCAGCAGTTACACAAAAGGATGCCTCTAAGGGGTCTCCAGTCACTTCTTCATTATCCACTTGGATCTTTAATTGGAACTGTGGTAATGCTTCCCTACTGACGCAAAAATTGCAGACTTTGACAGCCTGAAATTGCAGAGGTTCTGTCACTTGCTTTCATTTGTGATTCCTTGACAGAAAATGTATGTGCAAGGATCATCTCACAAGCAAGTATCGGATAACTCTTCCTGTCGGACTCACTAGAAAGATTAACTGCCACGAGTGCTGGTCTTGAGTCTCAGACAGTCTGTTAAGAGTGCCATGAAGAAATGCAAAGGCTAGACGAGCAATGAATTCTGTGATTCTGAAACATATGTTCTCAAATGTAATGTCAAGTATTTTGAGAGCCTGTAGGGAACCATGACAAAAGGCAGATTCAATGACTGGCAGCAGAAGAAGCAGTTCCTTCTCAAAATTCTGATAACAAAAGAGCCAGTCACATTTGGGATGATGCTCTGAAGCAGTTTGGGACAGTTTGACTCCTCACTGCATTTTTTTAAATATGAACTCTCACTAGAATGTTTATAGATCAATAATTTACTGTGAAGAATCGGCAAAGTTATGTTGTTGTGAGATCACAAGATAGGGGCTAAAGTTCCATTAAGAGGCACTTCTTTATCTCTCTCCAATTTTCCTGCTCCTGAACAGGAAGTTCCAAATTTAAAGTATATCCATGCACTTTTTCTGTCTTGATTTGAAATGTAAGTGGAACAGTGCAAAAGAGCAAATGTCACAGCAAGCACATCTGAAATCCTCAGGCTGGAAGACCTTTTAAATTAGAATGCATTTCCTAGGGTCTAGCTGATTTTATTTTTCCCCACAAAAAAGGAGCCATTGCTCTCCCTCTTTCCTCCAAAGAGGAAAAAACTGCAATCCTATATTCCCACAGTCTGTTGACTCCATTGGGAAAAAGAAAATAGAAAATTAATGTAACTTATAATGTAGGAGAAAATTAATACAAGATAAAAAAGGTAACAAAGTGATAGACAAATAACAGTAGGTATGCTCAGGGTTGTCAAAAGTAGCAACAAGAATTATTTCTATTGGTTTTGAAAGCTCCTTTTATACTTTAAAAACAAGGGTTGATTATAGTGATTTGCAATTGGGGATGGCAAGAAAGGAAACTGCTGCTTCTGCAGTTTCAAGACTTATATTTGTTGTCTGTGATTTTCCAGCAGCTGGCAGCCAGATTTCTACAGCTGTGAGAAGGCTAAGGTTGAAGTGAAGACTTCCCCTAGATAATTAAAAATCAGCACATTTTTGCTAAAGTCAGGCAACAGCAAATTTAGCATATAAACTACAAGCTGCCAAAACAGTAATAAATTCCTGCTAACACACACAAGGACCTTTAATCTGCAGCTTCTAATACAGAGAGTTACAGACTATAGGTATCTTCTTCTCAGCACAGTTTCTTGAAGAACAAAAATGGGTAAGAGCATGAATAGGGTGTGAAGAGAATGGACATCTTGGAAAGCCCACTGTAAATATCTGAGACTCAAAGGCATTTTTTTATCTGAGAGAACCTAAATGTTGTCTTGATTCACACTTAAAATCTTCTGTTCAGTTATGCATACCTGCATAAACCTGTTTCCCGTGTTCATGTGAACATCAAGGTTTAGCTTCTCCATGTATTGCATATTCCCTAGATATTGTTTGTGCTGTGTCCATGTTTCCCAGAAGACCAGAGTTGGGGAAAAATTCCTCAGGGAAGCCTCCATTCTTTTGCTTATATGTTATTGTTCTGGACCCGCAACTATCAGAGACAACCTACTTATGGAAAGATTACACTTACATTATTTTTTTTTTTCTTAAATACGGATAGATGAGTTCAGAGAATGTCATTGTTCTTACCTAGTGAGAAACACTCCTGTGATTCTCAATGGCAGATGCCTCCACAGATTTTCTGATTCTCATAACACGTTTTAATAATTAACAGACTGAAAGCAAATAGTGAAAAAACATTGTTCTATAATTCTTTAAGTTAGTCTGCGGACAACAGTCTGCAGGGATGCTGAAACAGTTTAGACAACAAGAAGATCTACGAACACTGGGTTCAATCAAGCCAAGTTCTCCTTGGATTTGTATCTTATTACTGACCTGAATTCCTAAGATAACTTGTGTAGTGTTGTTAGATGAATTCAGGTCTTAGAAGGCACAGGAGACTAATCATATACTAAGCAGTAAAAGCTTTTCATATCTGTTTGCATGCAAGAGACAGAGAGAATTGACTGTGCAATGGATTCTACTGTATTCCATGTTTCATAAAGCTCGGGCAGAACATCAGTTACTAGTGCAGTAGATTCTCTGGGGTCTGACAAGTAGAGAGGCTGGATTCTTGCCCTTCTTAGTTGCCTGCTTTCACCAAACTCAAAACACAACTCTTGTTGCTCTTGAATGTGCTGTAACACAGACAATAGGTAAAGATATTATCATGGGGAAACAGAGTTGGTAGCAGGGTCGTTTCTTTAGAAAAGTTAAAACTGTAAGACAGCTGCTCAAAATAAGTAGTGCAGAAGCAACATTTGGACACACCAATCCAAAGCTTATGAATGAGGGCAGTGGGGGTCAGCGGAGGGGGAGATGCTGGTCTCCCCTCTCTGGTGGCCAGCAACGGGACATAAAGAAATGAAATGGAGATGCATCAGGGGAAGTTTCAGTTGAACATTAGGCAAAAGGTTCTTCAGTGAGAGGGTGGGCACTGGAATAGGCCCCTGGAGAAGTGGTCACAGCACCAAGCCTGTCCAAGTTCAAGAAGCTCTTGAACATGGTCACATGGTTTAGTTTTAGGTAGTCCTGTGAAAAGCAGGGAGTTGGACTTAATGGTGTGAATGGGTCCTTTCCAACTTGAGATATTCTATTCCAAGAGATTCCAAGTCTTGACTCATATGCCACTCACAGGAAAACATACCTTAAAAATGGAAAGTGAAGTTCAGTGTAAGAGTTTCAGGTTCTTAAAGACTGCTGAGTTATGATTTTTAAGAGGGACTGGAGGTCTTAAAAAAGTTAAAAATCAGCACCTGTTATCTAGAGTGTTGAGAAATAGTATCTCTTTTAAGTATTGTAGTTTCCAGACACTGTATCAAAGTATTTGAAACCATTTTTGCCATGTCTTTATTCCTATAATGAAGCATATCCTGACTGCAGCAGATTTGATCATACAAAGCATATATCTAAAAGGAAGGGATATGACTAAACAGAAGAAGCAATTGGTCAATACATAAAACAGACTCGCAAGGAAAATATTTGGGAAGGGAAAGTCCAAGTACCAGATAAAATGCTTGAAGGCAAAAGTATTTTACTATCATACCACTTTACTCTTGCCTGCTGGGACATGTTTGCACAAAACCAAGTGACACATAAATGGCATTACACTGGATTGCTTCTCATATTAGCTTAGTATTCTTGCTTGCTGATATTCTACCAAGTGTTTTGGGTTCATCACTCCTGACAAAATCACTCTGTCACTTTAAATGCAATCCCTTTTCAATACATGAACTCTGCCTTTTGCTTTGGAGGGTGGAGCTGGGTGAAGCTAGAGCTGCTGCTCACAGCAAGTTGTATAATTGAAAAATATATACTTGTCTCACCTTGTCAAAGATGGCATGGCTTTTCATTGCTAAATGCCCAAAGCCAATACATGAAAAATGTGTTTAAAATTTTTGGTTTATTTGAAAAATATTAAACAGTCTTGTTGTGGTAATTATCAGGTTGTGTAATTAAAAAAAAAAAAAAAAAAAAAAAAAAGAAACCAACAAAAACAACAAGGAGTCCCAGCAGAAAGCCAAGCAGATCAAGGATCCTAAACTAACTTCAACAAGCTTATTTCATCTCATACGCTGTTGGACAGATTAAAAAAAGAATTCTTTCATGAAAGAACACACACACACACATGAAGTATAGAATTGTATCTTCAAACAATAAAGGGAATTGCACAAAAGCAATGTGCAGCTGGAAATTCCTATCCACCTTGCTTCATACTGACCTCTTGTGTAGACTAATAATGGAAAAATAATAGTACTGCTGAAGATTCTGTGGATACTGCTGCAGCTACACCAGGAAATATTCTTATACCTATTGTTTCAACCTCCTTGAAAAAATGCACAATGTGTTTACCCCTCTGGTCTCCTTTCTGCCTTGAGTTAAAACATAACAGTAGATTCTAAACCAATGTAAATATACGTCAGATTATACTAAATTTAGAAATAATAAATTAAATGACACAGGGTGAGAATGTGGATGATTATATAAATTCAAATGAATTTTATGAAAATCTGGGAGAGAAAAATGAATTCCTCAGTATATCTCGATCTAGGTCCAGTTTTGAACCTGTTTTATTGTAATAAAAGTGAACATCTGACTGAAGCATGAAAAGTAATGTGATTAAGGTAGTATTTAGCAGAACTAGAAAGAGGCAGATTTCATTAAGCCATAAACCACTCAAACCATCATACTGAAACATGCTGTATAACCACATAATAATACCAATAATATTCATTTGCCAGTTGGAGATGGGTATACTGTAAAAGTGCAGAACTGCTTTTGAAGCACTCTTTAACAGAATCACAGAAGAGGCTGAGTGGAAGGGGCCCTCCAGGATCATTGAGTCCAATTCCTAGCCCCACACAACACCATCCCCAAGAGTCACATCATGAGCCTGAGTATTTTGCAAATTTCTCTTGAACTCTGTCAAGCTAGGTGCTTGTGACCATTTTCCTGGGGAGCCTGTTCATTGCTCAACCTCCCCTCTGGGTGAAGAACCTTTTCCTAATATCCAACCTAAACCCCTCAACAAAGTTTCAGGTCATTCCTTCATGTCCTGCCACTGGCTACCATAAAGAAGAGATCAGTGTCTGTCCAAGTCCTTCATGAAGCTGTTGAAGAGCAGAGGGCTGAGGATGGAGGTCTGTGGAACACCCTAGTGAGACAGGTCTCCAGTCTGATGTCACCCCAGTCAACCTAACCCTTTGTGCCCAACCTCTGAGCCAGTCACTCACCCATTGCATAACGTGGTTATTCAGCTACGAGCTGGACATTTCCTCTAGAAGGGCTTTTCAATATTGGAGGACCAGTATTGAAAACTTTAATGAAAATCAAAGAGATTGCATCAACTGGCTTCCCTTGATCAGCTAGCTGGCTTACCTTATCATGAAAGGAAATCAGGTTTGACAAGCAGCACTTTCCCCTCATGAAGCTGTGCTTGTCGAGACTAATGACTGTGTTGTTCTTCAGGTGTTTTTCAATACCTCCCAAAATAACCTTTTTACTGAACACTGAAGTGAAACGTACAGGTCTGTAGTTTCCATGCTCCTCTTTCCTACCCCTTTTGAAAACTGGAACAACATTCATCAGCTCCAATCAGCTGAGACATATCTGGAGTCCCAAGATGGCTCAAAAATCAAAAGCCATGACATCACCTAGTTCTCTGAGGAAGCCCACCAGGCTCCACTGATTTGTAAATGTTCAACTGTAGCAGCAGATCCTGCTCAACTTCAGGGTAGTTGACCTGAGTTGATAATTCTCACAGTCATGGTCCTCAGGGTACTGAGAACCCCTTGATTCATTATTCACGTTGAACACAGGCAAAGAATGTATTAAACGCTCCTGCCTTGTCCCTGTGCCTTTCAGCAGATATCTACAATTGCTACTAATTGGCATTTCACAGTGACCTGATTCCGTTTTTCTGTGCATGAAGGAATACTCTCGGTTAGAGGAAAGGACTGGACAAGTGAATGTATGAAAATGAAGTACCCAGAATGGGTCAGAATTCACAGCAATACAAACCAAAATGAAACGTTCTAACATTTTCATTAGCTAAGAGTAAAACTGAGATGGCCATTTGACACAGTTAAAAGGGATAGCTGAGAGCTGGCTTTCACCAACCCTACCCTTTGTTCTTGTTATATTAGTCTTTATTCAATGTATTCATACAGATGATTTGTGGTCACTAAGCTTGGAACATCCTCACAGACTGCTGCCTTTTCACTTCTCCCAGGATGGCTGCAGGAGTGACTTTAATATAAACTGTTACCAAATCTAATTGTTATCAAGGCTAAAATATTCTGTGCTAAAAGCTGCTCAGGAAAATCTGGCCTTCAGAAATTACTTTCTGTTAAGAATTTGCATTATTTCTATATAATTCTCTCTCTATTGCTTCTCATTCTACTAGTATTTTTTATAGTCTTGGGGTGGAAACCAAGCTTCTTCACCCTTACAGTCAAAATTCGGAAATTTTGACTGTATCTTCAGTAAGTTAAGTGCAATGGAACAATCAGAGTAGTGTGTATATATTTTTATTTATATATATATATATATATACACACACACAAATATATAAAATAATGTACAACATGGAGATCCAACAGGGACTCCAGAGAACATAAAACATGAACTGCAGCTGAACTGCATAAATTTTGCTGCCTCAAGGTTGGGAAAACACTAATAAAAGGTTGTTGTTCCTTATTCCACTGTGAGATTGCAGAAACAAAGGCACTATTTCTGGAAAAAATACACACAAAAAAATTTAAGGAAAGAGGGGGAGGAGGAAAAAGAGAACTGCAGAGCAAGTTTCCCCTTTCTCTTCTGTGACTGGAATGGCGCAGTTTTGTTAACTTCAAAATGGAAATAGCTCCATAATAGCAATACCACATATTCAATCATTTAATTCTGACTCGTCAGACCTTATCTCTGTCTGAAATGGAAGGACAGTGCCTGTGCAGTCCAAAGAGTCATTCTTCTGCTGCTAGAAACTGCAGTAATTTTGCAACACTGACACTTCTTCCCTTACATTAGAGCTCAGCACTGAGATCACCAACTAATCTCACAGAATCTACTCAGAATATTATTCAAGGACACTATTTTCTTCCTTGAAAAGATTGTAACAGTTAGATTTTTCACAGATTTATAACTGTCATTAGGAATAGGAATCCTCTTGTCTGAGCTAGAGACCTGTGAGCCCATGCTGGATTCTGGCTGAACCATGCTGAATATGAAATGGCCTCACAAAACAGTGCAAGGCCTTGGAAACAGCAGTGGTGATTGGGAACAGTCAAGTCTGAGAACATACACAAACACAAAGAGCATACTGGCTGTCGTGGTTACAGCTGAGGTAGAATTTATTTATTCTCAATAGCTGTTACAGTGTTATTCTCAGTAGCTGTGTTTTGGACTTAGAATGAGAATGGTGTTGATAACACAGCAATGTTTTGGGTTTTTGCTTAATAGTGTTTATCCTTAATCAAGGACTCTTTTTTTCCCCTTGTTTCATGCCCTGCCAATGAGGAGGTATGCAAAAAACTCAAACTGGGAGGGACCTTAGCCAGGACAGGTGACCCATATTCTCCAAAAGGATATTCCACACCACAGAATGTCATGCCCAGTACATAAACTGGGGGAGTAACTCAGAATCTCAGCCAATCTGGGTTCAGGAGGAGGGTCTGGCATCTGTCAGTGGGCAGTGAACAATTGCATTGTGCATAAT
Organism: Cettia cetti; assembly: GCA_013401135.1. Classification (NCBI taxonomy): domain Eukaryota; kingdom Metazoa; phylum Chordata; class Aves; order Passeriformes; family Sylviidae; genus Cettia; species Cettia cetti. The sequence continues at coordinate 13,417 of VZUI01085239.1, forward strand.
TTGGTATTTTTCTCTCTTCACTATTATTATTATTATTTACTGTTATTATTGTATTTTACTTTATTTCAACTATTAAATTGTTCTTAGTTCAACATGCAAGTTTTACTTTGATTTTCCTCCCCATTCTACTGGATTGCAGGGAGAAGGGAGGGAGGGAGGGAGTGGCTGTGAGGTGTTTAATTTCCATGGGCTTGAGGGCTTAAAACCATGACATCAGCTCACTTATCTGGCCCTGTTTGCACAATTGATTGACAATATAAATTCTGAAACAAACAAGCCTGGCTGGCTTCTGGCTGTCTTTATCATGCCTGAAACAAAGAAATCTCACCAAAATGTTTAAAGGACCGGTCAGTGACATGTAGCAGAAAGTGTATTTTACAATAAAATCTCTTTCTTTTCACATACCATCACAATTGCTTGCATAAGTGCTGGATTTTTAAAATATCCTGTGCTACTTCATAAATATATAAAATAGAAAAAAAGTTGCACTTAAGCTTACAAGAATTGTTCATCCAGGACTAACAATTTTCCTGTAAAGAGGATTAAAACACTTCTCATATAGTGCAGACAGTATGGATCTAATGAGTTTCATTAGTATGGATCAATGAGTTTCTCAATATAGCACATTTCAATATAGCACTGTGAAGTGTACAGAGCAGCAGTAAAAGCAGAGTAGTTTCAGTTTGCTTAACTTTACTTGGCCTGGGAGTGGAGTACCTGTCCAAGGAAACAGAGAAAAATTTGGAAGAAAAAGACTAATTTCAGTGTTAACTGAAGACAGAGCTGCAAAGGATCACTAGAAATGTCTCTAGAATTTCTGGAAACAAGAGAGTATGGTTATTGCAATTAGTTCAGCAGAAAAGCTTGGGAGCAATAGAGCAAGGGTCTAACAAAAAAATTGTTAACATTTTCACATCTGTCTGAGGATGGCAAAGTTAAATTAGTTCTATTCTTTCTACATTTACCTGAAACAGATATAGGTGAAAGAAAAGTTAATTACACATAAAGTAATAAGTAAAGATAAACACAGATGAAGATATGCTCACAGCCAGAGGTATGTCTGCCAAGAGCGACAAGGGAGGCAGAGGGAATGAGGGAAACTTGCAGAACTATAGCTGTTGTGGAAAATTGAAGATGGCAGAGAGTTCTGCCTCATCTCTTCTGCCTTATCAGTCCATTCCTGGATATTAAGAAGCTATACTGTGTGGAGATGTCCAAATCAGCCATCAAATGTGTTATCTTACTACCAGCAGAAGTATGGATCTTTTGTAAGAAAAAAAACCTTGCTCTGAAAATTTACATTATGAAAAAGCAACTTAGGTAAGGGACACACAGAAAAGAAGTAACTTGCTAAATGTTACACAAAGACCTCCAGTTTTCCAATTATACCCACTGACAAGATGGACTTCATGGTCCCAATCAATTGTAGCATACTGAAACATTGATGGTCTCAGTAAAGTGTAAAAAGTTCAGGTTTTTTCACAGAGGATGGCACATCTGTCTCTCTAAAAAACTTCCACCCTCTCCAACTCTCCCTTACATAGGAACAGCTGCTCATGAATTCTCTCACAGGACCAGAGCAGCAGGAGACTGAATGAGAACTACGTGGTACAGTTCATACTGCTACAAAAAACCTTCCAAGCTGTTCCATTGAGAAAGGGAATTAGGCAGGGAATGTGTGAGAATTAATTCCACACAAGAAACTGAAAAATTAAGACATGGTTTCCCAGTATGAACAGTCTAGTTATTCTTTCTCCATTAGCAACAGAGAATGCTATCGACTTTTAATCCCTAACGCAGACAAAGGTGTTCTTACTTAGCTATGAACTATTAACTTGAAGGACAGCTGTGTAAATTCTGGATAACAGAAATGGTATCTGCCCAGACCTGGAAAAAGCACTCTCAGCTGGATGCAGCAATTGAAAACTCTTTTTGGCAGTAATTCTTCCTTGTTTCTAGGTATGAAATCTGCTGTTGCACTCTTAACCTGAAAAGACCCTAACGACCTGTCAGATAGAGATAAAATATCTAAGATTATAAGAGCAGTAGGCATCAGAATCTTGGTAATTCAGACACTTATATATTCAAAAAATGCCTAGCATATATTTAAAGTGGTAAAACACATAACATAAGAAAATCAGGAAAAAAAATCACAAAACTGAATAAAAATCAAAACTCCTGCTTTTTTATTTAACCAGGTAATAGATTTTTTTGTTAACATATAACAAAGCAACTTCTGAAGAGAAGTGGAAATAATTAAAGCCACTTGATTCTTTCTTACAGAAGAAAAAATGTATTAACTGGGAGTATGCCATAGGAAATTGGTTAATTGTACTTTATTAAGTGACTCTAACCAGATGTTACAGATCAGCCAATTAACCACACAATGATGTAATGGCTTTACTCAGGTGTAAACAGAGATTGACAAAACTGCACTAAACACAGGAAGGTCCTTCCTTAAATTAGCTTCACATGCCATTAAAGCAAGCAGCTTTTGAGCAAACTGCAGTTTTATAGATTGGTATATTATTTGCAATTACTGCTGATTGCTATGAGCAATGATTGCAACATCTCTGAAACACATCAGTTGCTGACACTACTTGAATGTGGCAACTTCATGGCTAACAAGTGTACATGTTACTGATGTATCATTACTTGTAAGTGACTGACAGAAGTGTTCTACCTTTATAATCAGAAATACAATAGGCACTTTATCTCACATAAGGGTAGGTCTATATTTTCGTGCCTAATAGGCCAGTTTATTTGTGCAAAGGTATCTAAAGGACCAGTTAATCCTCAGTCTCAATTGGATCAGGGGATTATACGTGTAATTAAGTACAATACAAGCACTCATTAGCAGGCAGCCATGCAGCTGGAAAAGCTGAAAGCCTGTGACCAACACATGGGATGCATGATAACCTGCTTGTGAGGGAAGGTTCTCCTTTAGACACCACACCATCTGAAATAAGCCAAGACAGTGACAAACACATTTAAACTCCCCATGCTGTAGTAGATATGTGACATGCAGATACCTGACACATGTTGGCTTTGAAAGAAGAGCATATTTTTTTCTATGCTGACTTCAGGGAGTAAAACATCAGAGAAGAGAGACACTTCCAGTCTCTAGGAATGATGATGCCATGTCTACAGTAGTAGATAAATGTACAGCCTCACAGGCTACAGCAGCAGGTGGGGGATGCACTGAGCTGTGGAGACAAGAGCTGGAGAGAGAAGAAAAATTCAGTTACAAAAAAAAAAAAATCTTACACATGATTCAAGACTCAAGCATGGACCTGACAGGGAACTTGTATCACTCGTATTGATTAGATACATGACAGTGCTTCTGAAGTTGTTTGAAGACACACAGTGCTGGTACAAATCCTGATCATTACAGCCAGTGTGAGATGGATAGGAAGCATTCCCATAAATTACCAGATGATTACCTGACCAGCATTAACTTTGGCACCAATAACACTGACACTCAGTGTAGATCTTCAGAAATCTGGAGTTCTGGCACTGTCTTTAAGCACATGCATGGGCATCACATACAAAAGAAAGCAAAAAACTAAGAGGAATGGAACAAGTTGTATGAATTATGAGCCACTTTAATAATGACAACTATGGGCTAATGCATTTTTTAAAGTGAAAAATGTAAAATCTAAGGACATCAGGAGTCAGACTTCATTTTGTGAATCTAGTGCCAGACTTTTACTCATTGAGGAACAGTTGTAACTGCTGTCAGCAACCATGCTAGCAGGAATTCACACCCTGACCCATTGTGGAAACATAATTCCTGAGACAGCAGACATGTGGCAAGCTGGTGAGCACTTGAATACAGTGGCTCTTTGTGACAGAAGCTTACAGGGACTCCAAGAAATAATCCAAGACCATTCAGCTGATACCACAGCAAGATCAGCCATAGCTATGTCATTACTGACAAGCTTGTTTAACCTCCTCTTGCAGACCACCCAGAAGCTGCATTCACAGTAATCTGTTCCCATGCCTCCCTCTCCTACAGTTCAGAAGCACATGGATATACTGCCCATGGATGGTACACATACCACTGGCACTACCAACAGGAGGAAGTTGATCTTTATATAGTGGCATTTTGTATATTTGCATATCATGCTTCTTGACAGTATTTTCTTTGCCAAGCTAGGCAACCTGCCACTAGAATGCCCTATTTGCAGTTAGATTAAATAGATCCTAGGTCTCTCTCATCAGATTCTACTCTCTTTTTCTCCTGCTAGGCCACATCTGTCTCAGAGAAGGTTGACTTCACATGGGTTTTATCAAATCACATTCTTACTCAGAAATGCATTAAACTGATGGGTAATTGTAACTAAAAGCACATTTGTTACTTAAATATTTACAGATACTTCTTTGTGAGCATTGTGAAGGGTCTTATCACAGCTGATACCTGGGGTTTCCCTTCTCTGGCTACTGCTAGGATAGGGCAGTTTTAACTTCTGTCAAGGATTCTGTCTGATATTCCTTAGAACAGGAGAATGGATTCAAGAATTTCTCTGTAAATGGGCCTAAAAGATACTTGTTGACTTATTAAATCCTTGTCCCCTACAATATACCACTGTCAAATATACTCAATGTAACCAGCTCCCTAAGGATTTAATCTTCTCTCACTCCTTTTGAAAGAAGGCTGAAGTAGAAGTTCAGGGTCTGTCTTCTCTGCACTCTCTCACAAGTGGCTCTACTCATACATGATTCTTCCAGTACTGTCTCATACCTCAAATCACTCTCCTATCACTACGAACCTAATTGATTTGACATAATTTTGAAAAGCACTAATATCCCTCTGCCACATTTTGCTGAAACTGAAATAACTGAGAAGCCTTTCACACCATGACAGCCCAGGGAATCCCAGCTCCTGCAATAAGCCTTCTGTCAGAAGTCAGCTACTTAACAAATCAAGACAGTAAAAGACTCTTCCTTCCTCAAATATCAAAGCTGACTCTGACAACGTTTTCAAAATCCCCAAATACAACCAAGATTCCAAGCTCAAGTTTACCACTGCATGCTACTGCCAAGGGAAGCCTGAGATCTGTTTATTTAATTATTTAAAGAAAAAAAGGAGACCATTGAACCTTTAATTCAGAATTTGGATTGCAAGAACTGATTTGAAATTTAGACGACCACAAACAATCCAAGTAAACTTGCTTTCTTCAGCCCTATATATGACTAGTTCCTTCTGTTTCAGAATGCCAAACAAGCAGCTTAATCAATCAACGCAGCCCCAAAATTGAGGCTCCTGGCCTTTCAAGGGAAATACATCAGAAGACTATTCTTGTAGATATGCTTATTGAAATAACAACAAAGACATAGTTTTTAGGGAAGAGATTTCAAATGAATGTAGGCATTTACAATTACATAACTTGCATATTTGTTTTATCTTTGAAAGGAAGACAGTTTTGAAGTTACTGACCCTGCTTGAAGGATCGTGAAACATAAATTAATAAATCTCTTAAAAATTTTAAACGTGTTTTTGTCTTGTCCTTTAGGTAAAGTTCAACCATTACTGAAAAACAGTTCCTTTCAGGCCTTTTGAATAAATTTGGGAAGACAAAAAAAAAAAAAAAGATAGCTCTGTACATAGGCAAAGTCCATCAACATTTTGGCAGCATATGAATTTCATGTATTTAATTCCCATTAAATCAGAACACTTCTGTACTAAAGTCCTGGTTCTATTCACTGTCATGCTCAAATCCTTCCTTTATTAAGATAAGCCCTACACATTTCAGATGCCTTGCCAGTAACTGCAAAAATATAGAGGAGATGAGTTCAAGCAATGAACAGCACTAGTGGCCACTGAAAGCACCCTTGATTACAGTTTCTAACCACCCAAGACGGCTAAACCACACACACTGGCAAGAAAAACTATCTGAAAAGAAAAGTATGTGAAGGAGGACTGCAAAACTGGAGGCAGCAACACCACATACCGTGCCACGGAGAACGACAGGAACAATATAAGGCAGACAGCAGCCACTGACCCTAATCCAACAGCAGTCATGTATTGCATAGTGGGTGATAAATCTGAAAGAAAGAATCAAACAATTCAAACAAACCAACCAAATAGTGCAGCTTCAGTCTGCTCATAGGTGAAGTAAAGTAACAAAACCCAGACGCTGTACTTATGGCTCAGTTGATGAGAGTAATGGAGCTGACTGTTTAATAGTTACCATCCAGTTGAGGAAGAAAGATTAACTAGAGTATTTTTAAAATGATGATGATGATGATGCAGCACATTTTTGGTAAAAGATATACCTGTCCTTATGACACTGTAACACCAGTTTCCATCCATATCTCTAGAGAAGATGTAAGTCCTCCATAAAAATTACAGAATTGTCTTCCTTCCATATTGTAGAGCGTATATCATGAAAAACCCTAAAACTTCGTTTTACTTATTTGTGGCAGAAGAAAGTGTTCTTTTAATACAATTTTCAACCATTTTTTAATGACAATGATCTATCACACAATGTCTAGCTAGATGGCACCTTAAACAAGGCCATTTGGTTTAGACTTAGTTTACAGATTTGCCTTCCACAGCAGTTGAATTAAGAAATATTTCTCAATGGATTCAGCAAGCCAAAAATACTCTCAGCCTCTCCAGCTGCAGAAGTGTATTAGGGCAAAGGACACTTTGACTCTAAGTCCATTCTATTTAAAGGCAAATGGATTTACAACAAAAAGGAAAAGGCTTGACCTGTCCTGCTCTCAGCTTCCTGTGCTCATTCTCTTAGCCCCAAAACCAAAATCTACCTATTTGTAAGACAGCCTTTGCTAATGTGCTACATGCTGATAAATGACAAATTCAGAAAAGGACAGTATTCTGTCTTTCCAGAGTTATTCTATGGCTATTGCCTAAAGAGTCCTAGCAATGGAACCGTCAAACCTAAGGAATCCTTGATCTTAGAAGAGTCTCCACAATGAAGAATTGCCAGCACTATATTCTAAGTGTGGTAGTAAATTAACTAGGTCATAAAGAGTAATTAAAAAAGATTAACTAAAGAAAACCTAGAAAGAAACAGTTGTCACCAGAAGATCAGTTACAGCAATAACCAGATACAGAGGAGGTGCCCCTCAAGCACTCCATGCACCACATGATTTAACATCATTCCAAAGTACTGTCCCACTTTCCAGAGTTACTGTTTTTCCTAACTCAAATTTGTGAGACTTTCAACTCAAAAGCAGATTTTAGGGCTTATGGGAGACTCCAGTAGTGCTGCTTTCTTTGCTGGGGAGGCAAACATTTGCTTTTTGCTAAAACATGAGGTCAATGAAGAGTAGTTTCAACTATGGTGGAAAGGAGGGAAACATGACCTCTAGTGGATTCCAAACTCCTCTGAGGTAAACTCATAACCTGGAAACATTTTAAAGTCAAAAAGGAAATCAAAATAAAACCACACTGAGAAATTTACAGTTACAAAGTTTTTAAAGTTATGCCACTTATATACTTAAGAAACTGTACTTACCAGTATACAATACAGCCATATTTTTCATTTTTGCACAGTATCTTCTGGTTTTTTTAAGACTGTAAAAAGATGTAATTCTTGATGGACCATCTGAACATTCTAAAATAAAAAATATGGCCTCTAAAAGCTAAAACATATTACGGGGATATTTTGTTGCTGTTTTTTGTTGTTGTTGTTGGGGTTTTTGTATTTTTTGGTGGTTTTTTTGTTTGGGGTTTTTGCCGTTTTTGTTTTTTATTTTTAGTTACTGTTGTTGTTCTTTGACTGTTTTTTTAAATCTTTAAGCCAATATAGAACTATCATAAAATAGGCTTCCAAAAATGTCACATTTTCTATGCTTCAAATTCTTTTTTGCACAAAAATTGCTGTAAAGATTTGGATGTGATGCACAGAAATAGCAACATTGAAAACCAGGGAATAACAGGAGAGTCCATTTTAGAATGAATTGCTGAATCCATTGGAATGGAATAGTGAAAAGCAAGGAATTTTTTCTGTCTCTAATCTTTTCAATCCTTGAAGTCAACACATCATGAATAGCAAAAGAAGAAACAGCCACAGCAATTATTAGTTTATGCTGCCAAGCAAAGACATGACAACTTAGACTTTTTTATTGAAGGAAAAATTGACTTACTTTTAATTTGTGCCCAAACAGCACAGGATTGTGTTCTTACCTAAAAGCAGAAAACATAAAAATCTGTTTCTCATGAGAAAGATTTATTGTTACTAACACACTCTGAAAGATCAGCCATTGACAACAATTACTATTGGGAACAGAGTTTGTTATTCCCTTGGTAGCAACCTCTATATTGCCTTAAAAATTATAAATTATAAAAATAAGGTTAAACACAGCTTTGTTGAAAGGCTGGCTTTAGTTTTTAGCTCATTATTCTTCCTTTCCTTTTAGAACCTTCAATCCATGGAAGGATCTTTGACATTGATAAGAATTCCGAATTTATGAAATGCTGAAAGATAAAGCTGAATGTGCTGTGTTAACTCTCTCCCATTCAGAACATGTATGTTAAAATAGAGTATCTGATGGCATGTGTTACAATTACTAGACAGAGCATTTTCTTCAGTTATGATAATGTGCTTGGTAATTTTTAATAACTTTATAAAATAAATACTTACAGTTAAAGAAATATTTGTCATGGGTCTGCTTTTGAAGACTTGTTAAGCAAGTTTGATTTTTTATGGTAAGCTTTGGTCTCTGTAGAGCATTTTCCCCCAGCTCTTCATAGTCATAAATACACAAACAGTTCTATTCTAGGTTCCATTATCTATTGTGTAATTACTGTGAAGTGTATTTTTGTAGTGCTTCCTGCTAAGTAACTTTCACAGACTTTCACATAATACATACACAATACATGTATTTTTCATATTGTATCTAAGTGTGTATTATGTTGCTCTCAGTAATAGGACATTTGAGAAAGAAGGCTTCATTTTGAAGCATTCGGATAAAAGGAGGAAGGCACATTTGTGTGATGAATTGCACTTCTGTGTGTCTGCATGCTGAATTTTGGAATCTCAATGATCCTTAAACTCACTATAAGGAATTTTCTGGTTAATTAAAAAGACAAAAGATTGACAAGGAAAATTTTAGAAGAGGGAAGATAAACAAAAAGAGGTGTGTTTAGAAATCCAATCAAATGCCAGATTCTGAGGCACTGGTGTGAGTGCCATCATTTTGAAATAGCTACCTTCATGACACACTCTAGTGCACAGAAAATCAGGCATCTGCTGCCTATGAGGGAAGTTACAGAGGTCCCATGAATCTCAGAGAAACAAAAAAATAAACAGAAAGTAAAAACCTCACAGCAGACACACTTTTCAAGACCTCTAAATCTGAAAAATGGAAAAATGAACATGATAATATGTTAGGGATATTCAGCAATAATGTTAATAAAAATCAAAACCAAGCCATGATTTTGCAGCATAATGATACAAATGGTACCATTTTTAGTACGAAAGGAGACAGAAGGGACCATTAAGGATGCCAGAATATAAAAGGGAATAATGAGAACATTAGTTATGAGGCTATTACATCTATTTCTAATTTGTCTGTATTCAAATGGAAATGTGCTAACAAGAAATGCTGATTTCACAGGTATTAAGGATTGAGGGCTGAGCATTTTTTTTTTAAAGAAGACTGAGTTCTTGAATTCAAATGCAGTTACTTAAGTAATCACATTTTTAGAAAGCCTCTAAACCCAATAACCTGCAATTCATAATTCCGATTTATTTTTGGCCTTCTAATACCAGCAGTTGCACAAAATAAAAGGGCATGACAACTGAAGATGAACCAATACTTTTGAACCAGTGGTCCAAGTTCCAATTCAAAAAAGCAGAGCTGCAAAACAAAGCAGTTTGGTATCTGCAGTCCCAATAATGATTCATAACAGTTGCATGTGACTTTGTGTATTTCATCAACCAAAAAAAGCCATACAGGAAAGTGTACACTAAGGAGCTGATGCATTTCAAATGGTAGGAAGCAAGAGTAACCTCCACAAATAACTGCAATATTAATCCATCAAATCATTGATGGCCTAGAAAATATGTTTGCAAATGTCAGCAGTGAATGATCAGGAAAAAATCCCTAAGAAAGAGAAAGAATAATGTAAGTTAGAAGCAGCTTAATAAACATCTGGCAAAGATGTACAAGAATCTACTTCCTTTTGTGCAGCAAAGATCTCCACAAAAGAAAAAGAAGTTAAAATACCCATGTACTAGAAAATACTGAGGGTAAAGAGCTAGGGAAACCAATGCATAAAACCCAAAGATAAATAAACTATGATTAAAAATGTATTATAAATAAACTATGATCAAAAATGTATTTAGGAGCGCTTAAAGAGGCCAAACTTGTTTATGCATGACTGATTAACAATCCTGCTCCACAGTGTACACTTCTCTATAAAATACGTTCATTGTCCAAATTCCAGGATATTTTGGATGTCAATGTTAATAACATTATTTATGAAATGAAATACCTTCTATTGTCATTTTCCTACTTTCCCCCTCACATAATTAATTAAAAATTTATGACAAACAACAGATTTGTATCAGGATCAGAAACTACTTCAACTCTGCTACAAAAATCTCTCTGACTATTGTTAAATAGTACTGCACAGATTAGTAGATAACAGAATCCTCTTATTACATGCACTTATTATATTTCACTCACTTTGGACTGAGGCAGTTACAGGTAAAAGGTAAATCCTTTTACTCTAGAAATACATTTTGATAGTAATACACTACTATGAAAACAGTATTTCAGAATATGCATAAATGAGGATGTTACTCGCTATTTCTTAACAGAAGCTGTTTTGACTTACTGAGATTTGTGTGTAAGCTCCCAAAAATGTAGACAAATATTTATAAATGACTCATAGATCAGTTTTTGCATGCCTCCTTGCTTTGTGCTGCATACACAAAGTCCTACAAGCTCTATTTTGATGTCAAGGTGAGGCACTGTTTAGGTGTTTCTTTATTAGAGGTTCCTTAGTTCAGTTTTTGTATTTGACATTCAGGAACTGTATTGCACACACAGTCATCCCATCCCAGACAAGAAAAACTTTCTACTGGTTAGACTTATATTATACAAAAAAAATTAAAATGTTGACTCCCGAGATGGACACAACTGCAAAACTGGAGATCCTCTAGTATGTATGTTTTAGAAACTTTCTGTTTCTAGTTACAAAATCATTAAAAAATAATTATAACAATACACTTTTTTTCATAAGGCTTTCTCAGTGGAGCTGGAGCTGACACTCACAGCCTTTTGGAAGGTAACAACATGTGTTAAAATATATTTTTCCATGTCATTTGGAGAATTGGGATATTTTATTTAGAAATTAAAATGGGTGAACTCATCATTGCTAAGGAGTGATTTTCAAATTCCCATACTAATCTCTTTTAGTAAATTTTGGCCTAGTACAGACATCTTCAATTACTGAGGGCAAGGATAGCCATTAATTTTTAATTATTTTCCATTGTTTGACCTTTGGCATTCAAAGTTGCTTCTGCATTACAATGACATAAGTACTGTTAAAGAATTATAAGACATTTAAAGAGCTTCCGATTTAATCTAATTCTGTCAAGTAGGAGATCCTTGAAATGTCATAAAAAATTTAATACCCAGCTAGCATTCTCATCCTTTCCCCAGTAACATTTCATTCAAGAGGTGTAAAGAAGAGGTTTTAAAACATCCATTACCTTATTCCACTCACTTATTATTTTCAAAAAAACACAATACTCTTCTCCCAGCTTTAAAGGAGCATTATAAAACTTCCCATAATAATGTCTGTCTCCAAGAGTAATTGACATATTATCAGCAACATCCTTTGCTTGAAATTCAGCTGCCACATATCCTTTAATGTCAGTGGTGTTACTAAAGAAAGTTGTAGCAGCAAAGGAGTCACAAATAAAAGTGCTTTGCAAATCCAGGGGAAGCACAATCACTTGATAAAAACTAGAGTGAAACAAAAAAAGGTAAACATTAGAAACAAAAAAAAGTAAATATTTCAATGAAATAAGCATCAGATATTCATTAATCCATACTGAATTTTTCTACTTGCAGCCTCTTAACTGTTTCTTATTAACGATGTCCAATATGAACACTTCTTTTACTAAAATGTTTCTCTGTGTGTGTGTTCCACTTAATTTTTAACCAAAATCACTGCATGCACAGCTTAGAGCTGGGTCTTCTCATCACATGCAAGTTACTGCTTCCAGTTTATGTTCAGAAGAACATAATACTTCAGACTATCTCTTCCTCTGTCTCACACTGAAATACATCTATGAAACAATATACAATTTTCTCTAAAAATTACTTGCAAGTTTACAGAAACAAGACGTATTCTATTGAAAGGAGGCGAGAACAGGTACCATTAAAAAAATAATAAATCAAATCTGTCTTCACACCTCTCAAAACAATGTTTAGCTTATCCTACTCAGCCATTGGAAAGCTATTCATTAAGGTTGTTACACCAGCCATTCCATGAGATGTTACTGGCTTTCAAGTATTTTCTACTTCAGTGTAGTATTGAGTTATCTTTTCCTTCTGTTACCAACAGCTCTTAGTAAAGCATAAATCCTTTTACTCTAGAAACACATTCTGATAGTAATATGCTACTATGAAAACAGTACTTCAGAATATGCATAAATGAGGATTTTATTCACTATTTCCTCTGGCTCTGGGAGAAAAAATGTACTGTCTGCATGAGTTCATTCATCAGTAGAGGTGAGTTTGGATCCATCAATAAAGATCTACTGTAACCTCACTGTGGGTAAAATGAGAAGAAAAACAAAATCAAGCCACAAAGCCAGTGGTGAAGACTCACAATTATCCTAACTAGGATTTTGTTCCAGAAAACAGTGAAAAACCTGAAGCTAAATATTACTCTGCTAAGGGGGGACATACTGGGACATACATCTTAAGTTTTTTCCCCATTCCTAAAAAAAAAATCTTGACACCCAAAAGAGCTCTAATCTGTACGAAACATGAATCTGCAGAATGTTCTTTGAAATGGTGAAGAGCACAAAGACAAACCTGATTGGTCCATTTTGATCTTCTGCTTTCCGGAGTCTGAGCAAAGGTGCAGAACCTTTAACTGCAACAAATTCTACTTCTGGGAAAGGAGGATCTGAAAAGTAAACAAACACCAGTGGTTCAAAAAGGGTTTAGAAATATTTCAGGCATCATTTCCTAGCTACTTTTCAGTTCCTTTTTCAATTGCTAGCTACTTTTTTGACCAAAACATCCTTAATTGGGACTTGAACCCCAAACAGCTAAAGCCTGCAGGCAACATAAATTGAAAACACAAGAGCAAATATGATCATGATGATCTGGTAGACCCTGTACTTCTGCTAGCTGGGAAAAAGAGAGACACCCAAAAATGGTAGTTCACTACAGAGAAATGAGCCATGAAAGCTTTGTTGGAGTATTTTAGGACATGAAAGATGAGAGACTCCAAGTATTTCAGAAGGCAAAGAGCATAGAAAAAAGCTTTATAGTCTAATTCTTACTACATTTTATAAGACTTAAGTCCAATACAGACTTAACATGATTGGTGAATAGGAACAACACCTCTCTAATCCCATTGGCTAAACCAGAGAAATGGCAAAACCAACTGGAAAAAGATTGTTTTGAGAAAGGATAGTTGTTTGCCAAGATTGTTTTGAGAAGAAGCTTTCTTGAGAAATTTTCCCTTGGGAAAAAAGTTAGCAGCTGCCAGCAGGCTAAAATCTCTCAGACCCAGAAATATCAGGCCTTTGTTGGAGGAAGCAGCATTATTTACTAGACTAATTGAAATGTCAGGGAGAAGAAAAATACAAAACTGCACAGAGCCCACTGCAAGAAATACAATGGTATGAATAAAGGAGAATTTAGTAGTGCCAACAGTACTTTCAAGAAAGTAACTTCCTTAGGTAGTACTCATAGTCAAGTAGCAATATCTAGGCCCTTAAACTGGATTTTAATACGGATATAGAACTCTAATCTGTTTTAGTAGGAATTTGCATCAAGGCTAATGCTGAACAAGGTCTTCCTCTAATTTCAATGGCAATGATTACAGCTGCACACTGATGTGGAAATTACCACTACCAGCCTGGAAGCAAAAATGAAAATAGCCTCAGTGTGCACAACCAAGGGGGCAGAGTGTGAAGCATAGACACCACCTAGCCCAGAAGTCTGAAAGAACTTGCACAGGTAAATACAGGTACAGCTTGGCTTTTTGAACCCCAGTGTATCAGGCTGCTAATACAATATCTGAAGAGTAACAAATGCTTATATACAGAAAACAAGGCTTCAGAGCTAGAAGGAATAATCAATATCATGAAGAGGAACAAAAGAATGCAGATTTCCAAAAGTTAAGTGACATCAGGCAAAATATTGCTGAGATGCATGGATTTTTCAGAGTTGGAATACAAATAGCTGCATGTATCTTTTGAAGTATAGAAAATCATTTGTTTTGCAGGAGAAAATGAGGCTTGTTAGAAAAACTGTCAAGAGGGTAAGTAACCGCTAAAAAGGGAGCTAGAAATATACATCATGTTGAAAGCAGAAGTACTGGGGTGAAAGAAGGTTATTAGAGGTTACTACTAACATTTTAACAATCATGGTGCAAAATCCTAGTACATACAGATTGATTTTGCTGCTCAGTGTTACAAATACAGAGACACAATTGAACCACTCTAACAGCTGTTGTTTTTCAAAACTGGTATTAAATTCACGAGTAAAAATACAAGGTATATCACAAGGTGATACACCTGGGCTTCTAACAAGAATGTCTGCTAAATATTCTAATTTTCTTTGAGTAGTAGGAATGGCATATTAGTACATCTCAGAATGAGTCAGGCACCAAAATGACAACAGAAAGAAAAAATCCAAGAGGTTGCTCTAAAAGGCATAAGAAACAGGCTTATGTAATACTAGAATAGTACCACCCAAGGTACACAAGGCCCACGTGTGATCATTTCATGGTGCCTGAAGTTCTAATCACCAATTCAACAGAGCTATGTGAAACCTGTTCACAGGATACAAGAAAGAGATGGAGAGAGAAATCCTCTTATATGAGGCAAACAGGTTTATAACATATGAATACAAAATCTGACAGCTTATATGATCTCTGCTTTAAACAAAGATTAAACTTGTGAGGTGATATAACTTTAGAATGGTCGAAAATAAAGCTAACAGGCCATACAAGCATCCTTAGCAAGAAAAACATCTACTCCCCGCAAAAATAATCCTCAGGAGAACTTCCTGAATGCTTACCTACCCAAATAAATTGCTTTGGTAGTTCCCTTTACCAGGTTATCTTCAAAACCAGGCTATGAGTGAACAACCAGTGATTAGGATAGGATATGTTTAGGATAGAAACGAGAGTAAGATGGTCTACAGCTTCCTCCCCAGGCAAAGTAGAGGGGCAGGCACTGATCTCTTCTCTCTGATGATCAATAACAGGATCTGATGGAATGGTTTGGATTTGTGCCAAGGGAAGTTTAGGCTGGATATCAGGACAAGGCTTTTCACCTAGAGGGTGGTTGGGCACTGGAACAGGCTTCCCAGGAAAGTGGTCACAGCACCAGCCTGACAGAGCTCAAGAAGGATTTGGACAATACTCTCAGGCACACGGTGTGCACTCTTGGGGATTTCCTGTGCAGAGCCATAAGCCAGACTTTGATGATCCATGTAGATCCCCTCTCAGCATATTCTATGATTCTCTGAAAGCCATTGTTCTACAACGACTTGCTTCCCTCTAGTAGAGACAGAGTTAATGAAACCTACTGCATGGCTGCCTGCAAGAACAGGAAATGGTCTTTGCTCCCGGTCCTTTCAATACATCTGAAGCTGCAGATACTGTAAAAGGTAAAGGCAGAATTTCTGTCTGAACTAAATAAATGAACAAATAATATTCAACAGCCAATCTTTAGGCCCTTTGCACATTGCAGACTTAAGCAAACATTAATTAAGAGCCAGAAATTATCTCTTCATTTCAGTGACTCCTTAGCACAGACACTGTCAATAGGCAGAGTGTCAGGAAAATATATCTCTCAGGGTGGTTTTATCTGGTATACTTCTCCCTATCTTCCTTTCCTTTGACATTCAGTATTACCACAAGACACTATTATTCATTTCTCTTAAGAATTTTTCAATTTCTAAGAAAAACTTGGGAATCTCTTCTCTAATGCCAGCCAGAATGTGCATTGCATACAACAGTTTTGCATTGTCTTTACAGACACACACAGCACAAGAGGAAAGAGATGTGGACTCAGACGACAAGAAGATGCTGACTAAGGTCATAATAATTGATTTTTCTATTTTCTATAATTTGACAGGAAAATATAAATCATGAAATCAGTAGCCATTCAGAACTGACAGCTCTAGTAAGTGGATAAAGAGAGAAAAATCTTAAAAAACATGTAGTGCTGTTAAAGAATGGAGTCTTTTGCTATGTTTAGTTTCTGGTAAAAATACTAGCTATTAAAAACATCAAGCACACAGAAGACAATCTACCTGTTTTAATTAAAAGAGTGAACAGTTTGTAGCAATGTGAAGGAGATATAATAATAGTAATTATTATTATTATATAATTGAAAGGAGCAGTTTAATTTTTGCTTTGGTGATCAGAAAATAAACTCTGAAGGAGTTATTCCATATGCAATATTTGCTCACTCTGACTTCTTTAATAAAAAAAGAACTTTGCCATAATTAAACACTTAAAAATACAGTTAAAAAAAGAAGTCTTCTGGGATGTCATAATTATTACCAGATTTAAAGACCGAATGTTAAAAACACTGACTTAACACCACACAGAACAGATGGAGGAAAAGGGGGAATACTACAGAGAAGTAATGACTTGCTTTATGTGAGTTGTGTGAAGAAATCAAGATCCTCCAGTCTGTTCTGGTGCTATTAGTACCTTGCCTTTCTTAAAAAAATTAATTTTTTTAAGTCTTCACCAGCAGAACAGGCTAAAGTCTCTGAAACAACACCAGGTAAACAGAGAAGAGCACAGCAAGAAATTAAAATATATCCAGAGATTGCCCCACTCCAAGCACTTCCTTGTCATAGCAGTCTTATGTTAGAAACACTTCAACATTTCATAAAAAGGCTGATTTTCTACAAGAAGAATTTGTCTACTAATTTTCTCTCTGAACCTGAAGGCAAGCTACAGGGAAGAAAGTACATGCCAGGAAGTGCTTCCTGCTGCAGCAATACTGAGAATCATCACACACCTCAGTGCTGGAGCTAAACCCTGCTTGGTGTTGCACTGTAAGGGCAATAACAAAGCTTTAGAAATAATAACAGAATTGAACAACGAAGTCCAAAATCACATGGCAACTCTTCACTGAACTTGACAGTTCGAAGAAGTCAAATCAAAGACTCTTAAGGCTGGGTTTTAAATAAAATAACCCTTTAGTGAAACAAGACCATTTGCATGATCCTTGTTTCCTGCAAACAAGGGATTTCTTTAATGTAGTGCCTATATAACTTAGGTCAAAGTTACAAGGTGCTTATATAGTTTGAGTTACAAGATATCAATATAACCTGACATATCTATATAACCTGATATCAATAAACCCTGAATCATAACTTTCTGTAATTATATAACCTGACTCATAGCCTTGATACCTATATAACCTGAGTCATAATTTTTTATACCTATATCACCTTAAAAAATAACTTTCCATATAATGTAATGACTAGTATAGGTTAACTAGCTGCTTAATGCTGAACAGACATAAAAGAAGAAAAAACTCATCAGGTGGAGAGCTTCAGGGATAGGTGAGTATAGTACTAATGAGAAATTGGCAAATGTAAAGCCAATTAGCCACAAAATAAGGAATTTAGGCCAGTTTGGACCAGAGAGACCAAGGAACACTGTAAATACACATGCTCCAAAGACAAAGTTGTAAAGTCCAGATGTGAAGAAGACCTTGGAAGCCTTCATCAAAGACCCCTGATGACCCCCAAATGGGCGAGGTGCAAGTGCAGTGCAAAATATCTAATAACCACAAGATCTATGTAAATATATGTAAATTATATGCAATTATACTATGTAAATTAGTTCCAGCGTGTATATGATGATGTTATAGTGATACAATAACACTAAGCAATACTTACTGTATAAATATACCACAGCACTTGACAAAGGTGGGTGAGTTAGGTGGAGATATCCCCCTCACCACCAGAGCTGCAATAAACAAATACCTGCTCTATAGACACCCGTCCATGGGGATTTATTTCCAGCCTTTTTCAGGCATCACATGGTTATTTGAGGGCTTTATGTCCAAAAGGCTTTTGCTGAATTTTAAAACAAGGAAGTAAAAAATACTGTTGTAAAAGTAAAACTAAAGTAAGGTAAAGGTATTATTACAATAGAAAACATTGTTTACTGTTTGTATTACTGTCTGAAGAGCAATTAACTTTACTGTACATATTCAGATAAAATTTTTCTAGTACAGAGTGAAAAGAGATTTTTCAGTTAGAGAGGAACATTAGGTAATGAGAGGGAAGGAAGGAGAATAAATCAATCAAGACCACATCTATAGAAACAATCAGTCAGAT
>VZUI01085243.1:0-101284 GCA_013401135.1 Cettia cetti
CCTTTCCTTTCCTTTCCTTTCCTTTCCTTTCCTTTCCTTTCCTTTCCTTTCCTTTCCTTTCCTTTCCTTTCCAGAAAGTAAAGAAAACCAAAGTCTGCAAGGTATTTTAAGCTCTCAGGAAACTTATTTGAAACCTAAGTAGTTTTGGATGAAAGTTTAAACTCATAAAAATGTAACAATTTTTATGCAGAGGCAATTGATAAACTGAGATAAACAATCAAATACTTTCCCATTAGCTCTGAATTTCTACTTTTCCTAAAGCTATATCAATAACTGGCTGGAAGTTTTTATTGTTCACATCTTTATCTCATTTAATATCTGTCAGAAAATAAAAATCATAGTTTTTGGTTTGTTGTTTATTTTTTTTTTTCCTTTCTGCAGTTATGGAATATTTTACATTAGCGGTTTAGAGGGAAAAAAAGATTAAAAAAGATAAAAATCTGTGAAATATAGAAATGTACTTGTAAATACTCTGTACCTTTCCTTTTTTCGAGTCTTTCAATATCTGGGATTTGTTCTTTCCATGTCCATTATAGAAGTTATGGGGGGATTTTTTTGTTTCTTTGGTTTGGTTTTTGGGGGTTTTGTTTGTTTTTTTGTTTGTTTATATTTTCAAACAATAATTTCTAAAAGAGAGAAATTTGGAAAATGAAAATATGTTGCTTCAGGACAGAAGCAGTCAAGAACTTTGTGGGATTGTTGTCCATTATCCATTTTCTCCACTTTCCTCCTTAAGCTTTGTACTGTAGGAGTCAATAGCTGAAATTGCACAATGCTGTAACCCTATTTTCAGAATAATTATTAATTATCAGAATGTTTCCTGTGGGTTGAAAAATACAACTTACTCCAGAAACTTCCTTTACATAGAAAGTTCTGATCTTTATGTTTTTCAGATGGATAAAATTTTATTTGAAGTAGTAACAGGTTCCAAAATTAAATCAGGTTGTCTCTAAATGTGTTGTTGGGGAAAGGAATACATAGTGATGTATTACATCTCTCTCTCCACTTTAAAAACACAGAAACCTCTACAACTAATTTCTGCTTTCCTCAGATCTTCTAAATTTTTAGCCAGATTAGGAGGTGCAATAAATTTAATTTTTCATGCAAAACTCTTCTACACTCTCAAGTTATCCTGTAGGTTTTTATCCCATTTTATTTTTCTCTTTTAAGTTTGCAAAATTAAGACCAGTTCTTTGGCTTTGTATGGTCTTGTCTCTGTGAACTATTGCCATCTTCCAGTATTGGAGATACCCACGGAAGTGTAGAGAATGATTTCAGGACAATTTCACTCATGTCAGGAGGCAGCACTCACAGAACCACAGATTGACAGAAACACTGAATGGCTGAGGCTGGCAGGGAGTCCTGTTTTTTGAATATCTCCAAGGACAGAGACCTCACAACCTCCCTGGAAAACCTGTGCCAGTCCCAGTGTTCAGATGGAGCCTTCTGTGTTCCAGGTTGTGCCCATGGCCTCTGGTCCTGTCTGTGAGCATCACTGATAAAAGTTTATCTCTACCCACTGGCAGATCAGTTTCAATGTTCTCTGCCCCTCCATCCCTCTACATAAAGTGTGGATGTATTTCTCTCAGCAGTCACAATGTTTTTTCATATGCTTTTATCCATGGCATTTCTAGGGAGCTTGTCTCCTTTCAAATGCTAAAGGTATAAAGATACTAGAAAGATTTACTATAATTTACATTTACAAAAATACAGTATTATATTCTTATGTTCTGCCATGAAAAAGGTGTAAATATGAAAGATTTTTTTTTTCTGATCCCTGTATGGCTTCAGAGCAGTGTAATCTCAACTATTGTTATAAAATCCATTTTCCAAATATCACATGGATTTTACACATGCATTAACTTTTTTCTTTTTTTTTTCAAATTAGCTGTAATTTTATAGTAAATATTTTTTTCCTAGTAGATACTGAAAATTATCTAATCTTAAAATAATATTTATTTATGGTTTTCATATCTTCTCTCCCCTTTGGATGAAGTTCTGAACTTAGTTGCATTAAAAGAGCTTCAGAGCAATCAGTGAATATTTACAGCTATATAAGTGTAAAAGAATAATTCAGATTTAAATTTTTTCCTCTATTTTTATAGCTATTAATACAATATTTGTATTTTTTCTTGTTATATTGGCACTAGATGAAATTAAGAGAAATCAGAATAAACAATGTTTTAGATGCCTACTGCCACAGAAAGGACTTCATGTGAATATTTAGCACTGGATTTTTTTTTTTTTTTTTTGTGGTTTGAAACCATTAATTAAAATGCAAATAGCCAAGTGTAAGGCACTTTTTTAAAATAAAAATTGCTGTTTAATTTATGCACAGCATTTTTCTGAAAGACTGTAGTAGTTTTTCTGGAGGATAAGTTATGTACGTATATTAGCTGCTCTTTTTACCCAGAAATTAAAATAAACCCCCAAATAACAAAAATACATTTTTCTAATACATAAAATTAAATATTTGAAATAAAACTATGCAAACACTGTCAATGGCTGCAGTCTCCATAAAATTTTCTGGGTATGATTCCTTGTGTGTATCAAGTTAAAAAATGAACAGATCCTTCCTATCCTCTAGTCTGCACTTCCTATCCAGTGTCCCCCATTAAATTCTACCCATTAACATTTGCAGTTGAAGGATTCTGTGGCTGTAGGTGGTCACAAAATTTCAGCAAAAGCTTAAGGAAATCTTTGTGCTTGCTTTCTCTTATATTCTTTTAATCTTGAAATAAAGATGAAAGAAATGAATGAAATCTATTATTTAAACATTGGAACTAGAGTTTTATACTTCTATGATATGCAGTAATTTCTAAATAATTTCCACAATTATTTCCACTTCAATATTGGCATTAAGTTCTGCTTTCAGAGGTATGAATGCACCTCCTATTGTAATTAATATCTGCAGTGGTAAAATTTTTCACAGTGGTAAAACCATTATTTGTGTTATGGAAAGAGAAGAAAATTAGCCATTAGATTAAATTAGGTAGGTTTTGCCCTGACATCCACCTTTCATCATACTCTTTATATAGATGGAATTGCTGTTTCTAAACTGCTGGGTACTGTTTTGTTATTTTTCTTCAACATAAGGTTTACACTAAGACTGACTGTATGCACAGCCAAAAGCAAGGGAGGTAAGCAAAGCAAACCAGAATCTGAAAACAGTGCATTCCACTGAGGATTTTACTGTAAGTTGCCTCTCCAAAATAAGAGTATGTGCAATGTGAGAAAGATATTTAGCTAAAGTAGTTGTTTGTGCAACCTTTCCTACTTATAAATCATATTTTACTAGAGCAATTATATTAGTCTTATTTTAAATTTCTTGTTTAATGATTTGTCATTAAGTATAAAGAATACCATTTATAGATAAATTGCAGGGCATTATTAATTTTTCTACCATTACAGTTACCTATCCTTTTATGCAATAACAAATTTCTTTTAATTTGTTCTCAGCAGATGCTTCAGCTCTAAATCTCTTCCACACAACTGTAAGATTAGAAAATCTTCTGTATGTAAGAAATTAATCTTAATCTTAAAATTAATAACTTTCAACCATTCTTTGTGTTTCAAAATAACATGAGTGGTTATTGCAGCTGGTTCTGTCCTACCCTCTCAATCCTCAGAAAAATAATTCTCTAACTTGTTGCCCAAAAGCCCTTAATTTATATGCCAGGTTTCTGCAATTAATACTAAATTTGCCTCACCCTTCCTGCCCACCCTCTCTGAAATGAAAGAAAACAACCTTGCAATTCTTTTTCATTTCACCTCTCCAAAATTTCTCAGTGAAGTGATAAGTGCAGTGAAGAAGAGAAAAGCACTTCTACCATTAATCCAAAGTCTGATCTTCACAATCTTTGCTTTACAGGAGTACCTCTTGTAAGTTCACATAAGAATACGCTTAACTGTAGGTCCCATTTCAATGCTCAGTAAGTGAATTTAAGGTGAATCTTCTGAACACTAATTAAAATAATGATTATTAGGTTAAATTGAATATTTTCATGAAGTTTCTGTAAATACTACAGCTTCTTCTTCTGCATAAGTAACAAAATTCATTAAACAAATGAAAGAAGTACTGTTTATATAAATTAGGCTGAGGACTACAGAAATAAATAAATAAGAAAAAATGTCAACTGCTTGTGCTACAAGTGATGAAAAGCAAAGCATTAGGAAATAGAAAGATTTTATCTAGATTATTGTATTTCTGACTAAATATTACAGCACATCTACAACTGAGGCAAAATCGTGTATTACCTCTAACTGATATTAAGCAGGTAAAATTTATTCCTTCATTTACATTAGCAGTTTAAGTTTCTTCTGTTGGGACAGATAGGAACCTCTGAGACATTACTTGTCTTAAAACATACATCTAGCACAGGTGGGAAGACACATTTCTCTTTCTCTTGATTATGCAGCAAGTCTACATGTCCAGTTTAACCCACTTGCCAAATTTTAGTCACAGATAATCAGGTGAGATGAACTCCACTAAGAGATCATTGTTAAGTGATACATGGTTAGACAGTTGGAATACAGCAGTTATACAGCGGTATACAGCAGTATTTTGATGTGTGTTTCCTTGATTCTCCCTCTTTCTAATTTTCACATATAAACTAATTTTATTATTATTTTTACTAAGTACATTTTAATTATATATCTGCTTATTTAAATTAAGATATATAGCCTTATCCAACACCATCTAATTTAATAAGAATCTTCCTACCATTGAGAATCTATTGAAAGCAGCTTCTGACATTCCAATACTGAAAACTTACACAAGATGACAAAATTACAGACTATTTCTTCTCTTGCAGCCCTAAAGTTAAATGATAATAAAGTTAACCTCTTTAGAGGTTAGAATCTTTGGATTGGATTTTTTTTTTTGCAATATATAAAGAGGTTTTGTTCATGGAAACTTTTTCTAAATATTCAATAGGACAATTAAAACTAACATGTTATAAAAAATTAATCACTCAACAAAAAAAAAAATAAAAAAATTAGCCTTTCTAGAGCCACACCTGGAGTCAGCAACAAATGCATTCTTGGTACATACATCATAAGTGTCCTCAAAGCGTTATGACTGTGCATTGAGCCAATCCATAATAAGAAGTTATTAAAAACTTAATATAGATAAACCCTCTAATAGAGGATATTTAGAGAAAAACTGCAGAGGACAGAAAATAAATCTTTAAATGTTAAGTGTAATGTTATACTGGGAAAACTTTCCTAAAGGAACAAATAGGGCTAGACACCACAAGCATGCCTGTGAACACAGTTGTTCACTCATGTAAATAATCCGGTTTTTATCTCAATGTCATAACCAGAGCAAGAACAAGTAATTCTGATATTTTGTGTTAAATAAATAATAAAATCCAAATATTTTGACTTGATTTTGAAATCATATTTTCGCTTTAGCAGTGTGCTCAGCTGAATGCGGTTAGTGGCAGGTCACCTTAAGTTTTTGGGGCAACCTTCCACTATATTTTATCATAAAACCCCTCTAATTCAGCATTTGTATACACATACAATGTATTGGCATAGAAAGTAAATATGTAAGGGTTAAATAATTCCTATTTTGAACAGAGGGTTTTTTCTGCAGTACTGACAATGGCATGGGTAAAAAATTAATTCTGTTTTGTAGCAACATATGAGACATTTAAGGAGGGCTGGTTATCTTGGTCAGTCCATTTTCAGTTCAGCAATAAGGTATTCCCAAGTTTAATTCCACAGGATGTAGACTTTTTTTCAAGGATTTATGTTAAAGAGAGCAAGTTTAAATAAAAAACAAGCATGTAATTCCTTCAAAAGGAAAGGGCCCCACAAAAACATATGTAGTACAAGTGGTTGTGAGGGGGCAGCTGAGGGTTTAAGCAATTTTGTTATCTCTGAAATGAATAATACATCAGAGCCTTTCATCCCTAAGGTAGTCAGTGTGTCAAGATAGGAAGTAATACTTAGCAATATAGATGATTGACTTTCCCTGAAAGACAGGCTGGTATTTTCAAGGTCAGAAATAAGGACCTTCCAAAAATAAAAATTCTGACACAGGAATACTTTAAAAAATTATTTATGTAGGATACATGGTTGAATTATTTATGTAAGATATATGCTTGTATATGTGTTCCTGAGTAATATTCTAGTCATAAACAAATGTGAGAAATACTCAAGAAATACATGAGAGGATATAATACATCATATCTAGTTCCTCTACTCATGGGTAGTTTATACACTTTAACGGTATATTTTGTCAGCGATAAATATAATTAAATGTTTTATACTTAAAATATCTTTGAGCCATTTTTTGCAGGATATCTGCTATGGAGGAAGTATGATGAGAAACGTTGCCCTCAGCACATGTGAAAATCTGTACAGATCTGAACATTGACTGTTCCCATTAAAGTCAGTGGGAATATAACTGTAGCACAAAATATGGACTTGTAAGTCCAGCAAAACTCAGGCTCAGAAAAGAATTGGAGAGACTTGTGCCCAGTATGCTGGTCTTCAAAATCTGCACACAATGGTGCATATGGCTGAGCTGAGATGCGACATGTGATGTAAATTTCTTGTCATTGTTTACTTGCTAGTTTATAGCATCTCACTCTAGAGAAAGGAAAGAAGAAAACTGTTCACTTCCTTGAATGCAAAAGACAGATGGCAGGTTGTAGGTGACAAAGTATGGCTGTGGAATATGGATAGGATTAGGCTTCTCATCCTATACTTAGGATATTATGGAGATTCCTATACTCAGGTGATGATGAAGACTTAAAACACAATTTAGTTAATATGCCCTGTAAAATCCTTTCAGGTCCTGCTCAGTATATTCAATAAACCCATTTTTCAGGTGGATATATTTTCATATACTTCCTTTGGAAAACTAGAAGTCTAAGTCAGATCTACTGGGTTCAGTAGGCAAACAGGTGCCTGGAACTTAGACCTTGACCTTAACTTGGTTTTTAAACTCATAAGTGTTCTCCCTTCTGAACCAGGCCACTGTGCAGGAGCAGAATATTCTGATCCCAGTTTACACTTTATTTGACAATATGCTCTGGCGGTTAGTTTGGTGCACCATTCCCATTCACACTTATTGAGAAGAAAATAACCTGGAAAATAAGTTGCCCTTGGAAAAGCTTTGTTGATAAAAGATACCATTACTCCTCATGAAAATCATTCCTGGCCGCTAGAGTATTGTGCATTGTCAGGACTTTCAAAGCTCTGGGTCCTGGAATTGTGTCAGTTTGTAATACCTGCAGTGACAATCATGTCAAAACAGGCGAATATTGTACTAGTAGGTTGCAATCTCTATCTTCTGGTGGCTGAAATTTTGTCCTGCAAAAGTACATTTCCTTTCATGTGAGGATGAAGAATTAATTTCTAGCTTTCTTTGCTGTAATATTATTTTTTAATTTAATGCAACAGTATGTTGAAAGGTCAAAAGATTTGGTTTTCTGTCATGTCGCTGTAATCCATACCTTAATTATAGTATGTGTACTTTAACAAATCAATATAGTTGTAATACTGGCTTTTTTAACTCTTCTTTACTCCTTTTTCATTGTCAGAGAAAATAAATTACAATTCTACCTGGAAACGCACAGCACAATGCACTTAACTGCCATATCAAGTTGTTAAAGTAAGGCATGTGATTATCAGACACTTTTAATAGATACTTCATTTGGAGGATTTCAGTTGTATAGTGGAGATTCTTTTGCTTTTACTCACACAGAGACATGATCACACCTAGAATGTGGCCAGAAAAAAAAAGAGAATTCCATTTCAGATAGGCATAATTTTTCAACCAAAGGTTTAGCTTCATATTCTGTTGGTGTAGAAGTAGGTTCTGCTCTGGGATTTAGGAGCAATAAATATTAGTTACAACATATTCAAATTTTCAAGATTCTTCAAGATTGGAAATAATATTTCCCACTGATTTAACAGGTTTCTATATTCTGAAAGTTCTTGTGCTCAGGTTAAATCTTAAAAAAATTATCCGTCGAAAAGAAAAGATTAGTAGAGATCCTTTAGGGCAGAACAAGATTTCATCAGCCACAGACTCACAGAGAACATCTTCAGCAGAATGAAGTTATGCCATGAAAGATACAGAATAAAACAATGAATTTTTATATACATCATATGATGACAAAAGTCCCAATTTCACTTTTTTGACAAAAGTTTCAAATTCACTTTTAATATAAACCAATATGTATCCCCTAGCTCACTCATGACAGACATTTATTGTCTCCAACGTGATTAGCATCAGAGGCTCTGTAAATAGCCACTCTTCAAGTTTTGTAAGATGAGGTGAAATGAAGAAGATGTTCAGACAAGAAACATGTTCCTTTATTTAAGAAGAGCTATCAGAAAGCTAGATTTGTAACTGCTTCACTTTTTTAAAGTTGGGTGATCATAGAACAAATATAGAGGAATTGGATTTTTTTCTTCATCCCTGTTATATCACCTGTAAAACAAATTCCCATTGGCTTTTTTTATGGACTAACTTCTACATTATCCTCAGAAAAACTGCATTCTTTTTCCTATACTTGGATTATTTTCTTCTGAAACATATTATGGCTTCCAAACTCCCTGAAAAGTGCTTACTGCTGAAAATATATCTGTTCTGTTGAGATATATTAGAATGCAGTTGTGCAAACTCAGATAATTTTGTTTGATTACTCACCATTTTTAAATCAGTTTTAGACATCAAGAAAAAACTATTATTTCGCATAATTTCAATAATAGAAGAAATAGTTCCCAAGTTGATGATACAAGTTTAATGAGTTAAAATATTCTTTTTTTTTTTTTTTTTTTTTTTTTTTTTTTTTTTTTTTTTTTTTTTTGTAGTGAGTGTGATAGTGTCAAATCTCCAGTAATGACAATGAACAACAGTCAAGTTTAAGACTGCCTATGAGCAGGATCAGTAGAAAAATGTGTTATTTTCTATAGTATAGTAAAATACTGCTTTGCATGAAGTTTTATGTAGAAAGCATTTTTGTGAGAGATGAAAGAGCACTGAGAAGGGAAAAAGCCCAAAACCAATGTCTTTTATGGTATTTCTCCATTCAATGTAAGACAAATAAGATGTTTCAATGTATGACAAATAAGATGTAGAGATAGCAGTAACAAAATTAACTATATCAACTTTAAAATCCTGGACCACACATACCATTTGTGTTAAAAGTTCATAAATTCATGATCATAATAACTTATACTGGTCTCATAGCAATTTAATGCCATTGGTGCATAATGGTGAATCAATGTAATCTCGTATTTTACTGTAATTATTTTAAATGCCATTTTTGTTAACAGCTTGCTTTCTTAAATTTGTCTTTCATTTTAGTTGTTGTACCTGGAGCTGGGAAAACAGAAATAATATTTGACTTTTGTTGCCATTTTCATTTTACTTCTTGTTTGATTTCAGGGATTTGGCATCAGTTTGCTCATGCAATGCTTGAAAGCCCAAACATCCTCACCAGTCTTCAAAGTGCAGAATCTGACACTGAGAACTGTTGCTGCTTGTTCATAGATAAGTAGTCACTATTAAAATTCAGTATTTGCAAATCAAATAGCAAACCAGGAACTGAATACTCAGAGGGAACCAAACACAAAAACCATAGTACTTCTCCACTAAAAAACATGAAGGACATTAAGGAGACTTGGAAGACCTGTATCCAGATATCTAAAATTACATGTTAATTATTAAAAAGTATGGGAGGGAAGGAATTTTAAAACCTTGTGTGGTTCTTCTCCGACCAACATATTTTGAGGATTGCAGAAGTGATCACTGAGTATAAAAGAAGATTAAATCCCTGAAAGAAACCCTATGTGTTATGCTGCATTTCATTCAAGTCCCATAATTTAGTGTTAAAAATTAATTACGTGCCTGAGTGTCGTGTATTCACAGAATCTCCAAATCACAGAATGGCTGAGGTTGTAAGGCACTTCAAGAGATCATCTAATCCTACCATCCTACACAGACCAGGGTCACCAAGAGCATATTGCCTAGAATTGTGTTCAGTTGGGTATTGAATATCTCCAAAGCTCTCAACTCTGCAGGTTCCTTGGGCAGCCTATTCCAGTGTTCGACCACTCTCACAGGAAATACCTTTCATTATGTTTAGTGTTATAGATTTCATCTTGTGCTCATTGCTGTTTCTCCTTTCACTGGTTGTCACTCAGAAAAGTCTGCTTCATCTCCATCTTTTCCCTCTCTGTCAGGTATTTATACATAGGCTTCATTCAGTAAATAGATACTGCAGCAAAAGGACCAACATGGATTTACATATGCCTTTCATTATATATATGTATATGGGTGTATATATGTACACATCCTTGAAAGAACTAGAGTTTTAATAATACTGATGAAGAGAAAACAAGATTTAATACTAACATCTTGAAGATTGATGCTCCTGTTCAGTGGTACCTCTCAATTCTTTCTAGCAATATCTGATGAAATAAGTTCAAGAGATAGTACCATGCTGGAATAGGAGTTCTTTTGCTTGAAGACAGAAAAGTCTCAGTGTCAAAGTAGTTTTGTTTGAGTAATGATCAAGAGACAGCTCTAAGAATAAGACCCTTGAGCATATATATATCCACACGGTATTTTAAACAATGTAATTTTTAAATTTTCTTTTTAGTACTTGAATTGACTTCTTAAATCCACCTCAAAGATGATTCAATCAGGTCATTGTTGCAAACTCTTTGGAAGATAAGACTAAGTGCAGTCTATGATCTAAGCTGAAAGCAATGAAATGGGATACAATAAAGTTCTTCGTATAAAAATACATTAATTCAACAAAAAAGAATATGGGAATTACAGTATTAATGTAAATAAATGTTACTCTGATACAATCCTAAACAATAACAGCAAAAGGGAAATGTTTAATTTGCTTTAATGAAAGGGAAATATTGTATTTTTACCAAAGCTGAACTAAATGCTGAGCAACTTATTTCTGTAAATTTTTGTTTTAGGGAAAATAAATTTAACTAAGCAATCACATGACTCAGTGTTTCCCCATGTTGATGGACTGTAGGCATCTGGAACCATGCCCTAATTTCCTCTTAAAATAACAGGCACAAACTAGAAGAAGTCCAAAATTAAAATAAGCTGAAATTGATGTCCATGAAAAAACCATAAGAAAATGTATGCATATACAGACTACTGAAAAGTGTACATGAATAAGACATAAGGGTTGTTCTACCTTGCTTATGAGATATTATAAAGTAGTTAGAAATGAGTGGAAATGAAGATCAGTGAATTTAAGATGCAGCAAAAAGGACCTAAATCATATACTTGTTCTACATGAAGAAAAATATCAAAAGGTTTATCCAGATCCTGAAATTCACAATTCCTTTGTCAAATGTATATATCAAGAATCATTGCACTCTTAGAAAAGAAATTCTTAGTAAGGACTGCAAATTAATTGTTTGAGCATTCATGTGAATTCACTCTACAAGAAGACTTTATTGATCACATCCCTTTTTAATGTAATTGAAATTTATCTATCCAATACACTTGGAGGCACCTAAGGAAAAGTGTCTTCAGCTGTGAGCTCAAAGTGAGCTCGTGAAATGAGCATTTATATGAAATTAAGGCACATAATGAAAAAAAAACCCCAAAATAGAAGGTGAATTATATACATATCCAACTATCTATTGATCTCAGTTATTTGTTATACAGAGCAAAATGCTTGACCAGAAAATATTCAAGTACAAGATGATAAGAGGAGAATCAGGAAACACAGAGGTGATGGATGGAAAGATTTTATCTTTCTTTGAGTCCTGAGCCTTTTTGAAAAATTGTTTGTTTAGTGATAACACCACCACCAACAAAAAGTTTTAACTAATGTCAGTGAGCACTTTTGTTAAAAATATTTTTTTCATGTCTTGTCCCTACTAGTCCCATGCATCAAACATTTCCCTCCCTCTATTCTTGCAAATTTATTTCTCTTTGCATGGGAATTGGAGGTTTTCTCCTTGTTTTCAAGCAAGGGTCCCCCAATTTGTCTGTAGCCCAGATCTTCATGACAGCTGCACCACAAGCTCATCCTCTCGTTACAGAAGGAGGCTGCTGAAACATGGTCTGGGCAGCCATATTTTGATTTCTAATTGTAACTCCTGTGTAAGGAATTTTCTGGACCAGCATTTGACAGATAATCACAGCTGGTAGCCACAATTTCCCTCTGAGCGACCAGGCCTCAAGAAGGTGATGAACACCTATCCCTGGCAAAATGCTTCAAGAAGCATTTTCTTACGGGCCTGTGAGGCTCATTCTGAAGCAAAGCTGGATATGTAAGGCATTTCAGCCTCTAGCTGCTTATTCTGCCCCTTGCTGAAGGTTACAGCCAGCATTGGAAAAGTTGATAGGAGAGAATCTACAGTCATAATTCAACACTTCTGTTCACAGGCTGATAGATGAGGACTAACATTACAGCTCAGGTATGGATTGACATCTTGAGTGGCTGAGGTATTGACAACTGCGACAAGCAATACCTTAAACCATTGTAGCTGAAACCAGAAGTGACTTGACTTCATAAAGTTTAAAGCTATTTTGAAATTTATTATACACTATGCCCCTGAAATTTTCTTACAAAACTATAATAATGTGAAACTAGGCATTCACATATTCACAATGTCAGGTTTCCAAATTGAAAGGATTTCAACTTTTTAAATTTATCATCTTAACAGTGTATTACTAAAAAATGGTGCTTATAAGAGAAATTGGAGAAAAGAACAAGAATGGGCAGTGTTCTTGAAAACATGACCTCTGAAGAATAGATAGGATTTGAAGAAAAAAAATTACTAGAAGGGATATAAAATAGCACACTTTGATATGCAAAACATAGTAACAAAGAGGAAAGGAATAATCTGTTCTCTGTGTCAACCTTGGACAGAACAAGAAGTAATGGCCTTAAATTAGAGCAAAGGAAATTTAGATTATGTATTAGGAAAAGATTTTCAACCATAAATCACAGAAAAGGACCATCTAGAGAGACTGTGGAATTATCATTACTGGGAGTTTTTCAGAACAGACTGGGCAGACAGCTTTCAAGGGTGACTAAAGTGGAATGAAAGGAATCCTGTTCTGGAAACAAATTATAAACTTTTTAAGTTCTTGAGGTTTTTTTGTTTTTTTTTTTTTTTTGATGCCTGAATGTTGAATACATCACATGAAATTAAGCACACAAATTAGCTAAAACATTTAAGCACAAATTAGCTGAAAAAAAGGTAAAAACCAGTAGCCAAATGATACGAATAATGAAGGACATGCTGACTAACTATTTGCTGACTAACAGATTATATTGGAACTAAACTTTTGCTACTATTTCATGAAATGGATGACGTACTAATAGCTATAGTTTATCCATGTGGGAAACAAGTTGAATCATATAAAAACTAACAAAACCTTCCCTTCTTTTCTTTTGCCTTTAAAGTTATTTTAAACTCTTTTCTGCATTCATTGTTGAATTAATGTATTGTGATGGTTAACAAAAGGAAATGTCATCTCCAGTCCCCTTTGGGGTAGGCCTTAAGCGTCCAAGGGATTTTTAAATGGTATGCAAATAATACCTGAACAGACCAACATGTTTCCTTATGTGGATGAGCAACCTAACATCTAGCACCTAGGGTCTGATCTTTCAGTGCTGATGCTACTTAAATGAAATAACATTGGAAATTTCAGTTTCCAGTCAGCAGCCAAATGTAAGAATGTTAGATAAATTCTGTTTTACATTTTCAGACACAGGTACTTGTTGCAGATAGGTAAAACCTTACAAAGGAAAGGTTGTTACCCTTGTTAAATCATGGCTTGGACCTGTTACCTAGACTAAGTAGAAAAGGAATATGGGAAAGTCAATCATCTGAATTAGAGGTAGAAAAACAAGTTATGTAACTATTACGTGTTCACATCATGGTTTATGATGGTTGGTTGAACTACTT
This sequence comes from Cettia cetti, assembly GCA_013401135.1. Classification (NCBI taxonomy): domain Eukaryota; kingdom Metazoa; phylum Chordata; class Aves; order Passeriformes; family Sylviidae; genus Cettia; species Cettia cetti. The sequence continues at coordinate 13,930 of VZUI01085243.1, forward strand.
TTGTTGTGCTTAAATAGAATGTAACCAGTAATGGCCTAATTGCTTAAAAAGGCCTGGTTTTTGCAATAAAGGAGCTCTCTTTTGTACCTGCCTAGGGAGCCTGCATTTCTCTGCTTCATAACAGATAGTCATTAGCCTTGTGAAAATTTACTCTAAAAGAGCTTTTTCTCTTTGAGACTTTGTCAGTTAAGAACAATATTTTATTTCCTATTGTATCTGCTAGGTGCAGTGATGTCTGAGGCATGCCTGTGATCATCAATAAAAGCTGCCCTTTGCAAGGTATTCCAAGAGAGGCTGTCACTGTGACAATGTTTAATACTACACATTTCGCTGTGAGGTTATAACTGAAATACCTTTACTGTAATTTAGCTCAAGTATTGTGAAATGCTAATGATTTATTAGAATAACGAGCTCCACAAAAGGTCATACCAGGTAAACCCATAAAAGCAATAGTATTGAAATAGAATCATAGAGTCACAGAAGCATTGAAGTTAGTCCAGCCCCTTTGCTCAAGGCAGTCAGATAGATCATGTAGCTGGGGATTGTGCCCTTTTGGGTATTGAATATCTCTCAGAATCAAAGTTGCACAGCCATTCTGAGCAACTATTCCCATATTGTGTGCTCAAATATACCATAAAGAGGTTTTGTCTTATGATGTCTAGGTGAGATTCTCTGTATTTCAATTTGTGCCTCTTGCCCCCTTGTCCTTTCACAGATTGGTACTGATAGGAGTTTGGATCTGTCTTCCTTATTGCCCCCATCAGGAACTCATATGGATAAGATTCTCCCTGTGCTTTTCTTTCCAAGCCAAACTGTCCCAGCACTATCAGCGTCTCCTTGCATTCCACGTGCTCCAATCCTTTTATAGCTTTCACTGCTCTTTGCTGAAGCAATATATCCATACTGCTTTTGTTCCATGGGAAGCCCAGGACTTCCCATGGACTTCCCATGTGTCTCTCCAGTGCTGAGCACATCTCCACGTGTCTCTCCAGTGCTGAGCAGAAAACAATCTCATCCTTTAGGCTCCTGGCATTGCTTGGTAAAACCCAGACCAGGAATTTTTCCAAGGGTTCCCTGCTGGTTCCCCTTGGACCTGTTCTCTACCAGGACTGCCAGGTTCTTTTCTCCAAAGCAGCTTCTGGTCAGCCCCTAGCATGTCCTAGTACATGGGTTTATTATTGATCAAGTGAATTACCTGTCTCTTTGTAGGTCTTGATGAAGTTCTCGTGAGATCTCTCTATATGGCAGCACATGAGTTTGTGGACAGGACTGGACAACCCTTGGTAGCTCCTCCACAAAGTCCCAGATCTGGGTTCCTGGCAAGCAGGAAACCTTCCCAAGCATCAGATTGGACTGCCAGCTGGAAGCCTTGGTTCCTTGCAGCAGGGAGTCTCCCTCTGATGTCACTCACTGATTCCTTGAGGTGCCTCTGCACAGCTCAAGCTCAGTCAGGCTGGTTGCTCCAACAAAAGGGAAAGCTATCAATTCTCAAGCATTAGGAATTCATATTTCACATATAGTAACCTGTGCTGTATTACGTCTTTCCACTATATTTTCAGCATATTTTCAGTTCCAAGAGGATTTTTTTCGTCACCTTGCTATTTAAACTGAGTACAATTTAAAAGATAGTACTGGAAAAAGACATAGTTGACTAACACTGCTGCACGCATTTATTATTTTTTACAAAAGAAAGAGAAATATTTTTAATGGTATAAGATACTTTTGCACTAAATGAAAGATAGCCTTTTGAATAAGATAAATTTACTTTCTTACTCATTTCACTGCTATGATGATATTCTGAAAGCACTGCAGGGTTGTGCTTGGGAAAAAAGGTGAACCAGAGTATATGAGGGCCAAGCAAGGGAAATGACTATCCAGCCATGTCAAAGATATGCATATTCTGCCAATTTGGAAGAATAGCAAAGCTCAAGAATCACTAAATATTAAATAAAGGGAAATGAAGCTAAAATAGATTGTCAAACACTCAGATAAATAAACCAAAAATTGTGCAGTGTTGTTGCATTGAATTTCTCTTGTGAGTCTAATTCCAGCTCTGTTAAAAGGTCAATAGAATTTGTACGTCTTCAAAACTCTCCCTTGGCTTTTCAGAGCTGAGCCACACAGAGTTTCCAAGTGTCATAATGACATTCAAAATCACTAGGCAGATGCAACAGATCTAACAAAAATATGTCTATACTGTGTGTGTATTTTGGATACTACCTAATCTCTAGGTTGGCCTAAAACCAGCCACAACCCTTCTGTCCTGCTGTGTTCTCAAAGGATACTGCTTCCAGAACAGTAATTTGATGATTGCCTGGAAAGCAGGCAGTAAAAGTTGAAGTCTCCTTGAGAAATGCAGTTAGGTTTGGATTTTTGTGTGGTTGCATGTTTTGGTGGTTTGGGTTTTTTTTACTTGTTTGTTTAAAAACAGCCTAAACAGTAGTTTGCATTTTTTATCACAGTCTGGATATCTCATTAGAGAGACAGGTTTGTTTCAGAGATGAGCTGAAAACACATGTAACAGCAATTGCTAGACCCTGCAGCAGCAGGGCTGCTGCCAACAGCAGGAATTGCTGCAGAGTGGTTCAGGAAACAAAGGGCAAACAGGAGAGCCAGCTTGGGAATTCAGATGACTGATATCGGTGACTGACTCAGCCTAAGGATGTAGTGCCAGAGGAATTTTTAGCTGCTGATTTTGAACTGGAAGACAATTCTCTCCTATCTAAGTTGTTCTTTTCCTTTCACAGTCCAATTTCTGGGTAATTTAAGCAACTTCCCACTCAGATCCTTTGTAGGCTAATGAAAAGTTTTTCCTCTACTGTCTGCATATAGGAAGATGGAAATACAATGGAAAAGTCCCCCTGAATGTCAAGTTGTGTGCAGAGTCTGCATTGCAAAGCTTATCTGAGTGATGCACGGATATTTCTGGCCTTCAGGGCTGTTGAATTTAGCACATTTTGTATTTTCACCTGTGTTATTAAATAATCCCCCATGTAAAAATTTGTCTCTTGCCTTCCTCTCCTCTCATTTCCACTAGGCATTTTGATGTCTTTACTAGATGCACATGCAGGTGCCATAATTTTTGTTTTCTCATTAGTGGCAGTGAAAGTGCAAATGGTTGACGCTGTTGTACAAACACAAAAATACAGACTTCAGGATTAGAAGGTTGAGAAAATGACTCCTTTATTGTTAGGATGTGTCTTCCTTTATACTATTTTACACAGACCAATTTGACTGGTGAAACAATGACAACCTCTCCAATCCCATTGGTCAAACCAGAAGGACATCAAGAAGGAGTCCCTCCTAGGAGAAAGGAATAAAAACATGTCTTATTTACAGAAAGTTTGCCTGAGAAAGGAATTTCAGAAAACTAAAACATCCCAGGCATGAAACTAGGGCTACAAATGGTTTCTGTAACCAGTACACCAGAGCACAGCTGCTTATCTGTGGGCAGGTAAGGGCAAGTGCAAAGCTGCCCAAGGGCTAATGGGAGATGAACTATGGACTTCTAGTCCTGACAAAATTTTCTGCATAACACATTCAACCTTACATCACCATTTGGACTTGCTGTAGTATAAACAATAAATAGAAAAACAAAGGTAAAAAATATATCTATTAAATGGATCAACATGACTTTGGTGTGAAATACAGCAAAGAGTCTATTTAACTAATTGAGTTACTATGATACTATCTCATTGCTCCTAACAGTATTTTAGCATTATTTTTCTATTTTCAGATGCCTGTAATTCAGACACAGTAATGTTCTCTAAATATAAGGAAAAATATCATAGAAATTATTTTTTGTCTAAAAAGCAACTATTATACATAAGCAATCATCTAAAAAAGGTCACAAGGAATGTACTGTATGGATTTAATGTGTCTATATGGCAGCACAATGACAAGATTGACTGTAATGGTTCTGTTGTAAATAATACATATTAAAACTAGATTTTAAAAACAACATGTCTCTCTCTGTTCACTAAGTATTTAAAATTATCTCATCTCTCATTTAGTTCCATCAACAGTATTTTTTCTTCTTTTGAAATAATCACTCAAAGGCAGGAAAATCCAGAATAATTTCACAGTAAAATAACATTAGAAGCTTTCAATAAAATGACATCAATCCATTTATACTGTTCTCATGTAATGTAATGTAATTTTAATCACAAAAATTCACCAAGAATTCTAGCATAATATTTGCTTCTATATTTTTCTTTCTAATAGATAGCAGTCTTAAAGCACGAGGTGTTGCATTTCATTCACAAGAATGAAACCATTGTTGGTGCCTCTGCTTTCGCATTTGAGTCCCATGGTAAAGAATGATGTTTAATTGTGTCTAAATTTTGGGGTGCTTTACCATTGTATCACCAAACATCTGTTTTATTATAGACTTTGCTTCTGAAATACTATTTCAAAATGTTTTTCTTGCCAAGAAGAAAAATTAATATTTAAGAAACAGGCTTGTTTATCTGTGTTTAGCACCATATTATGATTCCAGTGAGAACGGTTCTATCTGTTGGATTGACTTTAGCTACTTATGGATACTGAGACAAAAAAATGAAAGTCACAACAGACATGGAAAATTTTGAAAATGTTTCATAAATAATTGTGGTCATTGACCTATTTCCCTCTCAGATGTGAGGTGCTATTTCTTAACCTACTTATTTACAGCTGTTGGAGTTCATCCTGCCTACTTTTCTGCTCAGCTGTACATGTTGGTATGTCCCATAACACTGCAGTGTGACATCTCAGAAAAGAGTTATTTTTTCTGTCAGGTATCCTTTCCAAATGAAGGATAATGTTCATTTGTCAGGCAACACAAATGGATTAAGCCTGACTGAAGTGTAAATGCAGCTGTACTGAAGAGATGTGGTCTGACCATCCCAAAAACTCCCAGAAGAGAGCACCACTAGAGCTACTGAAGCACGAGTGGAGAAGTGACTGAGGCATTGTCAGTTGCATGAGCTAAGTCAAAGATGCCAAGCACTGCCAGCTTCAGGAGCCCCAGACCCTGAGGACCCTTTCTAGCGGCCAGCTAATTAACTAGGTTTGGCTTAAAGTAGACCACTGTAAGTGACAGATGTCTGGTGGACATAGACATGAAGAACTTTTGCACAGGAATAGCTTCAGTCTTCCAACACACACAGATTTCTAGTATGCAGCATGGTGCCATGTATATATATGTCTGTGTGTGTGTGCAAATATGCATGCATTTTTTATTATTTATTGATACACATACAAATCATTCATTAACATAAAGGCACACTCATGCATCTAAGATCTATGTATGCACATCACAACATTTGAACATTTTTAAATAGGCTTCCTGTGGAAGAAATCATAACATATGTACACTGCCCTCTGTTTATACAGAGAATTTGTCTTTTTAAAGGTAGAATGTAAAAATCTTGGTGTAAGTACATCAGGGATGAAATTTTCTCTTCCATTTTTATAGCTTTTACTATTTTGTGATTTTTTTCTGTTTCTTCTGAGATTTGAAAAACAGAAAATCCACAAAAAAATAATTCTATTTCCTGATTATGCAATGATTATTCTTCCTCTTATATTCTTTACATCCATTTATTTAAAAAAAAATTTCCCAGTTCCCCTCCCCTCCCCTCCCCTCCCCTCCCCTCCCCTCCCCTCCTCCCCTCCCCTTTTATAAGGCTTTTATAAAATGAAAAATCATAACATGTAAGTGAAAATCGTCTTTCTTTGTAATTTTTTATTACCATGAAACTGCATGGAAAAATACATTAGACATTATCGGTAAAGAAGATTGATCTTGAATTTGAAAATTTATGAAGAAAACTGAATCAGGGAGATGTAAATGGAAGAGAAGATATTAATGTGTTAAAATCAGGCAACATTTTTTCCTGAGGACTCTCATCAAAGTTTAAAAGCATATACATACATACAGAAAAAGAACCATTGATAAAAAATGTTTTTTCTTATTTTCTCTCACTTTGCCAAGACAAGTGCAGAGATAGTTTAATGAGACTCAATAAGGCTGTTATTAGATTAGATAATGATCAAAATAGAATTATGAAAGTATATCTATTAAGGAATTAGTTGGCATTCACTTCACCATTGTTAGCTGCATCTGTAACAATTGTTGCCATGGGTTTTTTCACCTTGCTCTGGGGACCAGTCACTGACCAGAGTCAAAGGCAAGATCTTGGATATCCAACTATCTGACTGACATTAACCAAAATGACAATTTACTAGCTCTAAACATCAATGATCATGATTGTGACAAGTAGAAAAAAGTATGGCTAGACTACAGGTATTTAAAATACAAGCTGGTGTGCAGAAATTATATGCACAGCTAGGTGGAGCATTCTAATTTGATCCTGCTGCCAGCTAAAGACAGTGGCTCATACATTTAGAAAAAAATTGAGAGCAGAAGAATACATGAAGCCAGTTACATACTGAACAGGTTTAGAAGGTTCCCATAAAATATTAACTCCTGTAGCCAGCAATTCAGACTCACATGACATGTAATCAGCACACTGTTCTCTCTTGCAGAAGCTAATCTACTCACCTTTCTGGATCGTGCCTGACAACACATCTTCTGTAGTCTGCTGTTATATTTATTCTTTCCTCACTGCAGCTTTTCACACTTCTGCAAAACTGACCTGCTACAATAGTCTTTTCCAGCAGGAAAAGTCTTCTTGTGGCTCCTACTGTCAAAAATTTAATCAAATAATTTTTAATCAATTTTTCTCTTGGCCAAATATGTTCTGATCTTACAAGATTTCACGGAATCATTCTTGAAAAAACACCTAGCATATACTTATGTGCTAAAATGAGTACACCTTTCTGCATAAGGGGAGTGTTCACATTGACAAAGAGATTAAAAAGAGGTAACTGCACACTCTTTGTAGTACTGTTGTATACGAGTGTTGTTTCATTAATCAGTTCACAAATTTTAGTTAAAGGCTTGTGGCCCCAATTAAAAATAGATAAATAAAACCTTTTGGACAGATCTTTCAACAATAGTTTTTTAGTCAGAAAATGGCAATTCCCAATGGGGGACTTTAATCACCTGACAGTGATGTACTGTATCATGTTTAGTTGTTTACTTATCTATTTCTCAAACTGATGGATAAGATACAGGAGCTTGTTTATCATGTTCAGCTCCTTGTCTATTTGATTCGGTAAAAGTTTTATCAGATTTAACATGCTATGTATTTATCAGGTGATATGTACACTTAATGTGCAATGCAATAGATAACGATAGTCCTGTAAGGGCAGGAAATCTGTCAGTGTTTGCATTATAAACCTCATTTCCCACAGTTTATCACTGAGCCGCAGCTCACTGCTTGTCAGCTTAGATGCACTTTTTAAAATAAAATCATGTTTATATTGATACAACTATTTTATATTGGTCTGAGGTATGTCTATTATTTCAGAGGCTTTGCACTTAATACAGAAAAAATTACTTCCAAGGGTGAGCAGAAGTGTTTTGTTCTGCACTTTTATGCACTGAACTCATGTTATTATTAATGGGTCTTATGTCTATTTCTCATTTGATAGATCTCAATTTCTTTGTTAATGGACAAGAGGCCTCTTGTAGCTTAAACATAAATAAACAAAATGTTTTTGAGATATTTCATGCTTCTAGAATAAGCTGAGGCTTGAATAATAATAATAAAAATTATGCTGTATTTAAATTAAGTGAATAGGTTCGTTCCACCAAGATCTCTGCTAAGGTATTGATTGTCTCCTGCTTGGAAGATGGCTGTTGGAAAATTGTTACAGTGAAGGAAAGGTGTGTTATTTTGTGTTTGCCCTGCATTCCCACATGGAACATGCCTGCTTGTGGGTGCTTTCTTCATCATCTTCTAAAAGTTACTGTACCCAAATATTTGAGACATGTTCTAGCAGAAACATAAACTGCTTCAGAAGCTGTTTTCTAGAACAACCTCTGGCTAACAGATGTCCAAAGACACCAGTGCCTTAGGTGTGAGTCCTTGTGAGACTGGTCAGTATAGCCAGGCTCATGCAGAAGCAGGTGCATCCTTGACTCACACCAGCATGGAGCTCAGCAAGCTGTATTGAGGAGGGCAAATTTTTATTTGTAAGTCAACTATGGTTTTTATACATATATATTTATTTAAGGGGATCCAAAGTGATATATATGCCTTGAAGGCCTTGAAAGAACATATTATATGTATATTTGTATATATAGATGTGAAATGTTAGAATATTCCCAAATCTCTCTGGATGAAATGCCACCATAACTGTCATGATTTAATCTCAGCTGGCAATTAGCCCCACAGAACTGCTCACTCACTCTCCCCCAGTAGGTTGGGGTAGAGGATGAGAAGAGTAAAAGTGAGAAAAGTTGTGAGCTGAGATAAAGACAGTTACTAGATAAAGCTATCAGCATTAAATTAAATTAAAGAAGGGGACATCTTGCTGCTTTTTTGTGATGAATAATGCTGAAACCAGTCTGACTCATTAGTCCAAAAGTGAAGCATCCTGACATCAGTACAATAGCTGCATAAAGGAACAAAGAAGGGATTGATAACTTACAACAAACAAGTTTATTGATAACTTATCCAAAGTTGCTGAGCTGACACAGCTGGCCTGAATATATATGACTGACAGTCAAGCACTTTACACTGAAGTGTAAAAGCCCAGTCCCAAATTTTAAAGACATGGTCTTCTGATACAAGCCTTCTTGAACTGTATGCATGGGGATTCCTCCCTTGAGCGGGATCATCCCTCATGGTAACTCCCCTTATACCTGGAAGCTGAGAGAAAGATTAGCCCATAGACATTGTCATGGGTGAGTAGCATCTCTAATTAATAATTGTTTTGCTAACTTTAATATAATTGCTTTAATATAATTGCTTTAATATAATTGCTTTTATATTGTTTCAAAATAGTGCACTATATTATAACAGTTGTTACAGTGTAGTAAATACTTCTGATTAAAATCTTTTTGTCTAATTATTATCATAATATATCATACATATTTATATAAATATATCTGGTTTGCCATTCTTAATCCTGCGGGACAAAGTTGTGTATGTGTTCAGTTACACCTGTATAATCCTTTAGATATAAACAGCTGACAGTCTCTGAGAAGGAGTTTAGAAAGCAAGTGGGTCCTTTCCATATCTTGTGACTAAATAGAACTGTTGGAAATTATATAGCTTTCCTAGCTAATTTTTAATTTGTTGCTTTAATTAAATGTAAGCAGAGCCCAATTTTAGCCAGCACTTTTTAAAGTTTCTTCATGGACTCTTTTTGTTACTTTGATCACTAAATGATCAAAACCTTAAGTTTGCTAAAACTAACCCTGACAAGCTTCAACAAAAAAAAGCCAAAGGCATTTGAAGATTGTAAATCTGAGATGTTAAATTTATGACCCTTCAAGGCTGTTGGAGTAACCAGAAGATACAGAGGAGATTAAGACCTGGAAAATTGGAGGCTCACATCTGAGAAAAAGATAACAAAAGGACTAAAGAATGTGGATCAAATCAGCATCAAGAGTGAGACATCAATAACCAATAGAGAATAGAATATTAGTTAATTAAGAGGATTATGTAATTTAGGATTACGTAACTGGAACATTAATTTCTTTGTTTGCTAAAAGTTTATGAACAAGTGAAAAAGTTTTGCATCACTGTCTGTGTGGCAGCTGCAACTTTTTCAGCCACACACACACTTCTTGGCCAAGAATACAATAATGCCTCACTCGTTAATATTAGAATGATCGTGTTAGGGAGACTTGTTTATCCTGACAATTTAGGAGGGCTTTACCCTCTCTTGTGAAGTTTGTCTGGAGCTCCCATTCTGCCTGTACCACTACTGAGCTATATATGCTGCCATATGTTCTTGGATCATTTGGGGTCAGGTGTTCCAGCTGTGTTGCCTCCCACTCCTAGTGCACCCCGAGCCTTCTCACTGGTGGGGTGCAGAGTAGAAAATACTTGACTCTGTGTAAACACTGTTCAGCAATAACGGAAGCATCTCTGTGTTATTAACACTGTTTCCAGCACAAATCTAAAACATAACCCCGTGCTAACAGTTGTGAAGAAAACTATCTCTACTGCAGTCAAACCCAGCACATTTGCAAAGCAGTAACATTCACAAAATGGAAAGAAGAGTACTGTTGCAGCCTAACTTTTACTTCTGAACTGCAGAGTGTGTTTTTAAAATAGATTTGTAAATGGATGAACACTGTAGTTCAGGGACTGGTTTTCAAGTTTATAAAAGATAGCTTGCATAGTAAGGCATTTCCATAATTCAGGAGTGTTTATATTCTGGACTCATTGCATCAGCCAGACCTTTTGTATTTTACTTTAATTTCAATTTTCCAGAAGTAAAAGTCAAGTTGACATCAACTTTCTGTCTATGATAGGCATCAACAAAGTTTTGAAACATGGCTGAGGTAACCTGTAACCTTTGCAGTGCAGGTTTACATCACCATACTCACAAATCTGTGCACCTCTATGTTGTAAAGAGTCAGATGTCATAGGTACTGGGGCTTCTACCACATGACTAGTGCTCCAGGGCCATGGTAACCATGAATTTTTTGCTTTCAAGTGTCTTGTGAGGAAGCAATTTTCAGGAGTTTGTTTGGTTTTTCTCATTATGAAAAGTAGATCTGTAAATTAAAACAGATAACAACAACACTGAAGCAAGAATAAATCCTCATCAAACTGCCTCTTTTATAGATTAAATTACAAAATGTGCATCTTTTAACCTTCTTATTGACCCATATAAATTCAATATTTTTAACATTTGTTCTTCAAAGACCCTTTTTCTCCATCAGATATAGAATGATGTTTTCCTTTAAACTTCAGTGAGATCAGGATTTAGGCCAAAGAGATTTGTCCATGTTCAGAAACAAAGTGGTATTCAGTGCAAGTCTGGTTCTAACATCTTTGTCACAAAACCATCCTTGCAAAGTCTTTCTGTTTGGTTCTCCTTCACTCTGTGTCATGTGACAGTTTATGTCTTTGAGAATCTTCCCATTGTAATGTGCCAGCCTTACTGCAAGGTATGAATTACTATGCAAAGTTCACTGCTGGGAAGAATCAGGCCACTTAAGTGAAAATTATTGCTACCTTTTAATCTGTTTTCTCTAAGCGGAGGGCTTTGCCATAATTTCAATGGTCTATTGAAAGCTCTTTTTTGCAGCTAATGTTCATGACATTTCATACAATGTTCTAAATATTTATTGTGAGCACAACATCTCTTCAGCATTCTCAGCAAGTATTCACAACCAGCATCCATATAGTATTTTTAATATTTTATGTTTATATTTGAGTTAGTGTTATAATATCAGCAGAAGCTCTGAGGCTGGTATGACGGAAATCAAAAACTGCTTTCTACACTGCATTCCTGCTCTCTCTTCAGTATTTCATGACAAATGTAAATGCTAATCTGTCTCTACTGATATGAAAAATGCCCTCAAAACAAACTGTAATACAGAAGCCATTTGAAAAAAATAAATTAGGAGTCTTGAGTATTTAAATTAGAAGCAGAAATGCATACTTATGAATAATGACATTTCAAAAGAAGGTAGAGTAACTTATGTCTTCATAGTCATTGGATGTCAGAAAAGAAAGTAATAAACAAAAAATTATGTTTCTGATGCTAGTTTAATCAGTTATTAGTTGGAACAATGTGAAAATGTTTTTCATTAAATGGAAATGTGATTGGAATGGAAATCAGAGTCCTTGCTCTGGGAAAAAAATTAAAAAGGAATGCTAAGTCAGTGCAAAAACTTTGCTTCTTTGTGATAGAAAATGCAATCTTTAAAAAAGGTATACAATGGGGATGTTTATTGCTATCTTCACAAGAATACGCTTAGCAGACAGGAAACAGAGTGCTTTGATGGGTTCAGTATTCCTTGCTGAAAATTTTAAACTTACATTTTTCTAAAGCTACCTGGATTTTTTCAGGTATAAATAAACCAGACTAGATTCAATGTGTCATCATTGCGCTTGACTCTGAGAGCAGGTACAGTAGAGCAAAACCAAACAAATGCAAAGACCTCAGAAAAGCTTAAAAATGACTTTGTGCCACTTGTCTGAGTTGCAGTACTCTAGCACTTGGCATAGTTGGCCCATCTGCAAGTTGGACTGCTTAATGAGGAAAATTAAGTCTCAGAGCAGTAGTTAGCTGCTGTAGGTATTGTATATACTTACAGGATGTTTGGAAGAGAAGTGATCCCAAACAACCTCTGGAGTCCAGAGCTGGAAGAACTGTCTTTTTACTAGGCTTGGTCACGAGTATTTGAACTGGCACTAGAGATTTCTCCATGACATTGCTTTGAACTCTGAAGTTAATATTTCTTATAACTCAGATTGTGTCCACGTTGGAAAATATTAAAACCAGACAGGATTTAAAAGGACACACATATCTTCTGTGCTGACATAATCCATTTAAAAAAAAATTCCTTATTCCATATCACAGAGTGTGAATGAACTTATTTCTCAGTCATGAAATGTAGCACCCTCACTCAGCAGTAGGCCTACCTTTTCTCTTCTTTTCCTTTTGCTACTGATGTACTTGAAGAAGGTCTTCTTGTTGTCCTAGGTATCTCTTGCCACATTCAATTCCAAGTGGTTCTTAATCTTCCTTATTGCATTCCTGAATAATCTGACAATATTCCCTGAACAGGATACAAGTAGTTATTATTATTATTATTATTATTATTATTATTAGTAGTAGTAATAGTAGTAGTAGTAATAAATTACAGAGTAGAAGATTTTTTTATATATGGACTTTTTTTCTTCTATTTACACACAAGTTCAGCTGAGACAGCATATTGATATCAGCCTTATATGGGCTAAAGAGGAGAGCAAGAAACCAGTTGCTCCTTTACAACTTCTTTCCAGGGTTAAGCTAACATTAACTTATTCCGCTTTGGTATGAACATATAATGTAATGCTGAATCTTATAATCAGAAATCTGGGAAAAGGAGTTCCACATCTATACATTTCAGATACACCACTTTCCAATGAGGAAGATAATTTTGCAGTTCCTACTGTAAGACCACAGATTTTTCATTGACTTTGTATCTACTAGATGTTCCTTTTTTCTCATAGAAAGAGTTTGAGTATAGTAGATTTTAGGAAAAAAGAAAGAAACAATGGATATTGACTGACTTTTTCCTTCTCTGAGGTACACATCCTTCGTAGTAGGCAGATTAGTCTCAGTGAATCATTTAAAAACAAAAAAGAAAAGAAAATTAAATTCACTGAATCTGTCTTATGAGTAGGCCTTTATTTCAAAGTTAGTGTTAACCTGCTTTATTCTTCAGCAAGTACTTCTTGCTGCTGTCCTGTTTACAAGAGGTCATGGTGATCCAAATGCATCTGACAGGTCCAGGACTGGATTAGAGACCAGATGGTGTTTCAGTCAGCTGGAAACCACAGTCCAATTAACCCTTGCTACTCAGACTACAGTGAGGTCCCAGATTGAATTGCTCAAGTGTGTATATTCCTGCCATGACTTCTGGTAGTATATCAAGAAGAGGAAGACAGATATATACTCTGACAATGAAGGAAGGAAAAATATAAAAGAATAGAGTTTGTTCAGTTTTAAAAACCTGAAGACTTTAAACAAGAATGAAGTGAACAATACATATTAAGTATGTAATTATACCCCAGTGAAACAGTCCCTCTGGTAGAGGCCTCATGCAGACTGTGTCTAGATCTTGCTGATTTTCTAACCCTGTCATTCTCTTGGTGAATATCTGGAGGCAATTTGTGTGAGTGTGTCTGTCCTTTAACCAATACAGTGGGCACAGGGATGCTCATGTGTTCGGGCCATAGCTCAGTACATTCTTGTAGGCTCCTACAGTACAAAATTATTTTGAGTGTTCTTGAGGGAAGCCTGGGTCCACCCTTGATAAATATCTATAACTTTATCTAGACATTTAGAGGCCTTTGCTGTGTGGCTGATGATGTTTAAACAGGTTTGGACAGTGTTCATAGTTCTTGCATTATTTTAGTGACTGTTCTTTTGGAAGTGCCCCAAAAAAGCCTTTAAAATACATTTGCCTCCTTTCTCTCATGATCTGGGCATGAAGTTATTGAGTAGACTAAGATTTATCTGCAGTAAATTCTTATATCAACAAAAAAACCCCAACCCTATTCACTTTATCTCTGGGCTCCACAGCTATCTTCTTTGCAAAGGGGGAAGAGGATTTCTGTCTTAAGCCAATTGTTAAATCTTTATATTTAAATCCTGAGACAGGTATTTCCACTTGCAGTGTTTGTAGGAACTCACTATCAGCCACTGTGCCCTCTGAGGATCTGCAAGCACAGTGGAGAGAGGTGACTCCCAAACTATTGGATCCACTTGTAGTAAGATGGAAACTTTTGTCTTATTGTCTGTTTCTCAGGAAAGAAGATTTTATCCATACTCACAGAGGTTATTGGATCTTAGATCCTACAAAATTTTGAGCTTAGCAAAGATCAGAAAGTTTACTCCTCAAAGAAGAAAGATGAATCTTACTGATCTTGCAGTTTTGCCAACCTGTGGCTGAACTCAGCCTCCCTAGAGCTGCTGTGTTGCATTGGTACTGAAAGACCCATTTGCTAGGAGCCATACTCAGAGGCCAGAGAACACAGACCAATTGTCTGCAACCTGTGAGTTGGTTGGACCTCAGCATCCTCTGTTAAATTCTCAATTTCCTGCGATTATTGGCTCCTTGCTGTCATCAAGCATTCCTCTCAAAGGCTTGAATTCTCTTGAATTCAGTCTGCAGAGCATGATTTCTCTCCTTTGAAAGAAATCTTATACTTCTACTAGCTTCTAAGTCCATTACTGTGCTCTTTCCTACTGTGCTTGAAACCACCCACACACATTTCCTTTTCATTTTGAGTCCTGCTCATGTGGGTAAGTCACATCTCTCTAGTTCTTTATGGGGTGGTTGAATCCCATTCCCTCATTTTGGTGTCATGATATCACACGACAAGTAGAAATTAATTGAACAGGGCATTGTCTTTAAGAATTGCTGAGCGCTGGTATTATATTTGTGTGTTTTGGGGAAACAGGAGATTGATTTGTGTGCTACAGTTTCACCCTCAATAAATTATTTTTGCACCATTATCTCTTCCTGTCAAGATGCCAGCCTGTTTTGTAGACACAACAATATATATTTCATTTACTCTGTTTGACATGGTTCATAGTATGAATAATGCTAAACTTCATAAAATCGAAGATGTAAGAGCTATCTGTTTGTAAGGATCAGCAGATAGAAAAAAAAATCATCAATTATTTGTTAGTAAGAACATTTTCTTGAGAGATATCCATTCAAAGTTTGTAATATTTTTTACAGGCTAAAAATAAAAGGGAAAGTCTTAGCTGACATTTTGCGGTTGAGAGTCACAGTTGTTTAGCTCCAGTTAAATGAGAATGTCATAAAGAACTTGAAGTCATATAGTGTCTCAAATGGGATCTAATCCATTAGTGATAATGGAGAGTGTATCTGGGAAACTGGATGTTTATCAGCTCTTTTATAAACAGTAAGGAATTAAGCCTAATACTTCCTCTGAGGTAGGTAAGTATTAACAGCCCCTCTTTCTGGGTAGAAATTGAAAGGCCTGGAGAGGTGAAATGATTTGCCTGAGGCCACACTTGAAACAGCAGTAGAATCCAGCCTTATTAACTCAAAGAGCCTTTTAACTGTTACTTATGGCAAAAGCAGTATAAATGAATGACTTCAGTTCTTGCACTTATGAAAAAGTAGTTAATTTTTATTTATAGCCTCTAACTAACACAGAAAGATAAATTACCTGTTGTTTTATTAAAATATAATAATGGAAACAGTAATATTATTAATAATATTAGAAAAGTAGTGGCTATATACAGTTATAATGAACATTTTAGATAAAATCGCTCCCATTTGAGTAAGAATTCATGTAAAATTGCCACTAGAAATGACTCTACGGTCAAGTACAGAGATTAACATTAATCTGACTTGATCTAGCATAACATAGTTTGTCTATTTTTTTTTAATCAGTACAAATAAATGTAGCATTTTAGTATAGGAGTGAAGCTGTAGTTTAATGGAAAATGTTGAAGATTTCTGATTATTTCATTTTTGGGGTGATGTAAAGGAACACAGAAATCATCAGAATGCCCTAGTCATTGTCATTTTTTTTTCTACTGGATAAGTGATAATTGCTCTGAGGAGACATGAACTATGGAAAAAACATCCCCCACTTGACAGCTTTGTCCACTGAGCTGCAATTTGCATTAACTGTGGGAGCATGATCCAGTGCTGTTGTCTGGTATTTATTACAGATGTAAACACTTTCTAGGGAATAGTCTTGGCATTTTTCCTAAGTCTCCCTCTTGGGGACTGGTGACGCTTTTTGTAAAAAAAAACTCTAAGGATTTTAAACATCCTTTTTTTCTGGCAAAGCTTCTGCATCATTTTTTTGTGGCATAAACACATGATCTTCAAGCTCAGGTTTGTCGTAGTAACAAACAAATATGATCATGCACCTGGATTTCTAAGATTTTTTTAATTTTTTTTTTAAATTAGCTTATGCAGGTGAATTATGAGCACACCTTTTTATTTATCCATATTTCAGGGCATCAGACAGCCTAGAGGGAGCTTCTGGGAGTTAGTAGAAGACTCTCCTTTGTCTGTGGGAACTCCCAGCAGTGTCAGTTTACTGTTCACACATTGTACAGTTCACACACACATGAAATGCTACACAGGCCAAAGGCACTGGATC
Organism: Cettia cetti; assembly: GCA_013401135.1. Lineage (NCBI taxonomy): Eukaryota > Metazoa > Chordata > Aves > Passeriformes > Sylviidae > Cettia > Cettia cetti. The sequence continues at coordinate 30,654 of VZUI01085243.1, forward strand.
TCTTATGTATACAATGCAGGTACAGGTATATTTCTCCAAGGGATTCTGGATGGATATAAGGTAGTGTACTGTCACTGCTCCATATCTGGAATTTGCAGCTGGCATTTAATTATTTAGTATATAATTCAAGGCTTTGAATTTCCTTTGGTTGGCACCTTGTAAGTGATTGTTCTTCTATGACAGTTGTCATAGAAGAGTTTGTAAGACTCATCTGGCTGGGGAACAATAATTTTTCTGTTGCTATAGGCTCCCTTTGTAATCAGTCAGGGGACATGGGACAGTTAATCAGATAGGAAACTGAATTAATCAACTTTGGATTTTGCAGACTTGCTTTTCAGGTGGCTCATTATCATAAGGAGACTGGAAATAAATCCTTGTAGGGGAGATTGGCTGAATAGCGTTGGCATAAAGTTGGGGGAAAAAAATGGGGTCCACAGAGAAGACTTGAGTTGAAATCTATATCCTAATTGTTATCAGATGAATTTTAACTTTGCTGGGGATCCTCCTTTTAAGGTTTTATATTTGCATATATAACAAAATTTGAACCAGTAAAAAGACTGAAAAGTGATGATTTTGTTTCCTATGTGTTGCCATACTTCTCAAAAAAGACAAAGAGCATGTTACTTCTTTTACCACTTATACATATTTTTTAGTCAAATCACTAAGTCCATCCTCAATAATTATCTTGACAAATGTACAACACATTTCTGTGGAAGAACCTGAAGGTGCAAACTAAAATAAGTAGAGATTATCCCTCCATGTAGGCTGTAGAAAATACCTCCCACTGATGCTTTTTTTCTCACACATAATAATGAGCTAAATAAGTTTAAATAAAACTTCAGATTTAGATTGTATCAGTGTTAAAGTCAGGTGAAATCTGAAGGCAGACAAGATAGTCATTGTACTGCTACCTTCTGGAAAGATGAGAAAGGGCATGCAAAATTTTCAATGTGTATAAGCATTTTCCAAGTAATACAAAAGCACATCAAATCAGCCAAGATAATGTTTTATTACTTTTATTGGGTGTGTATGAGCAATTTCTAAACAAAACAAATAAGCAAACCTCCTAAACATGGCAAATCTACGAAGTCACAAATTTCTGTGGCTTTAGAAATTCTTTAAAACCTGTGAGTTCTCTTATGTACCATGTTTTAGAGGTATCATGCTAAAAAAAAAAATCAACTTCCTAAGCTTTTGTGAAGCTGAGGAATTCTAAAAACAATGCCAGAAAGAGCTATACAAACATTGACATTGGCTTTGTATATCTGAGTTAGTATGTGGTGGTCTGCTGGTTTTAATTTATTAAGGGCCCAAATAAACTCTATATAATTTGGCCTGTGTTGTAAAATTAATTCTCTCAGGTGTCATCAGAGCTGACACTTCTGACAGTGGGAAAATTGTTTTTTCTTCAAAAGCCTCGCCACAGGGTAATCAGTTACTTTAGATTTCTTTTGTTCAGTATAAGGAAATTCTGAATGTTTGGGAGATATTCAGTGTTATCTGTGATTAAAGATTGAACATTTTAGTGTGAGTAATTATGTCTAAATTTTCTTAAAGGCACATTGTTTAAATGAACATCCCCTTATTTACTGTATAACCAGGAGAAAATTATTCTGTGAGAGGAAAGCTCCCACACTAATTTTTATTTTGATAGTCAGTCATAGGTAAACCTCTCTAAGCCATTCTATATGAAGATCAATAAAATCACATCACAATTTCATCAAGTCTGTATCAGTTATGGAGAAAATAATTTAAAAATTGATTATGATGATTACATTTTGAAACAGTGAAGTCCTGCAAATAATTTTACTGACTATTACCCAGTTAATCTAAATTCAAGTCTTATCCGTTGTATGTATATATCAATAATAACCCAAAGGTTTTGTAACTCAACATCTTTCATATCACACTGAAAACAAGGACATTTTGATGTTCTAAAGTTATGACTCATAATTTGTAATGTGAAGTACCATGATGTAAAGGGAGATACATGACCACCTTCACTGCTGGTACCTTCTGTTACAGACTTGTGAAAATTTGACAAAAAACCCCTAAAGCATGCAAAAAAATGCATGTTGCATTTGCACATTTTTTTAAATTTTTCTACTGAAATCGATAACATATTAATGTAGCAACCTTTGCATCATAGCCTGAATATTCTGAAGAATGTTCTCTGGGATCATTTCAGAAGTTTATGGCTCATCTAATTGTTAGAGAAGAATCACCTGTCACAGAAGTTGCACAGTAACTTCTTGTTTTATATGAGTATCTAGCTCCTCAGATTTTTGAATACTGTATAATGCATCCAATGGTCATAGAAAGAAAGAAAGAGAGAGAAATAAAGAAAAGAAAAGAGAGCGAAAGAAAGAAAGAAAAAAAAAGAAAGAGAAAGAAAGTCTCACCTGAGTTCTATTCTCCTAAATTATTATTATACATGCATATTTGTGCCTGCATGGACACATATGTTAAGTGTGCTTCTCCACAGTCAGTAGCTATGCACTTGTGCACCATTGACTGGCTTCACTGGCTCTACTTCTACCTCTGTCAAAGGAACGGAGTTTGGGGTCTGTGGCAGATGGCAAAGAGTGCCTAGGGCATGATGGTGGACCCTAAATTTTTGTAGGAAGATGATGATATCCTGCTCTATGCAGACATTTAAGTGTAACAAGAACTCTGTGGGGGAAATGGGGAAAAAAAAAACCCCTTCCCCCTTGCTCCATGCTCCAGGCTAAGATCTTCCACTCTCCTTACTGATCTCTTTCATTTGGCAAGCGTGGTGGATGAGAATATAGGTGTGCTCTATCTCAATCCACAGAAAACTCAAAATTCCTTTTTATCTTTCACAATGCCACATTTCTCTAGGGGCTGGATAGAAAATTTAGACAAACTCTTTAAACAGGGATTCTCTTCTAGCATCTGTAAAATTCACACATCTAGAGCAGTGGTGACCCTCATCTCTTCAAACAGATTCTCTCTGGACTTCCCTGTATGACCCTTGGTAGCTCTCCCTTGTGTTCTGGCTCTGGAGTTCATTCTGTCTCTGCAAGCAAATGCATATGATACCTCTTTTACAGTTTTGGCAATGAAAAGTCATACTTGCAACTCGGTAAGCAAATGTCTTTTTGGTTTGTGTCTTTTCCGCTGTAATTTTTCACTGCTTGCTGGGATCTTGACAACAGTCTGGGTATCTCTTCCTCCTGCTGCTGTCATTCTGTTGTTGCTTCCATTTGAATGAATCTCAAGAATACTGTGCTTGAGGGATATAGATAACAACCCTTAGGCCATGTTACTGCTTTTGGAAGCAAGGCCAGCTTCTGCAGATATTGCTTCCTGAACCTGAATTTCTCATTTTGTTGCTGCTTTTTCATCTATCGCGTTACAACTATCTGTGTGGTTGTGGGGTGGATAAGACTGCGTGCTGAATCAAAATTGATTATTATACAAAGAGTTTATTTCTATATATTTTTGCAATCAGTTGTGTCATGTCTTTGAAGGATTGCAAAGAGAAAAAAATTCAGAGAAATGACAGGCTAGGCTAATTATGAAGGATCTACCATAGATATTAATGAAAATGCTCTACTAATGGCCACTAGCTTCTTAACTATCATTGAATATAAAAAGAATACATTTACCAATGTGGCTGCTGCAGAAAACCAAACAAACCACATAACTTTCATATTAAAAAGTGTTTATCTCACAATAATCTTCCTATGATGGACTGTAAGGATCCTGAAACGAAAAGGGATAAGAATGTTATTAGTGTTAAGAACTGGCATTAGAAGGACTTATTTATTAGTGGTCCTGCAAGACCTCAAGAATTTCTGAAGAATCTTACCGCTGCTCATTCTCCCTAACCTCTACATTTCAGTAGCCCAAGGACTGAACATCCAAAGGGAAAGGATTATCCTTTCTCTGTGTGCTTTATATAATGTAGGATAGAATTTCGTGCAGTTAAACAGTAACATGAAAAGTATCTAACACCTTCAGCAGTAAAGTGTTTATAATACTAGGGTTATCCATATTTCTGAGGGGTTTTTTTTTCCAATCAACTACAAGGTGGAAAAAAAAAGTTGTACCAATACTTGTTGTTTCTTCTTGAAATACTTATTAAGCTTTTATAATCAGTTATGAAATAGTTTCTACTTTGCTTGTACATCTACAAGTACAGGTGTATGAGTCTTACTCAAAATATTCAGTTCTAATTAATTAAACTTTTCCCTTTGCCTTGAACACAAATAAATGGAATGGGGCAACATACAATTTCCTCCCTTATGTAACTTACGTAACCATCTATTTCTTGCCATTCAGCCAGAGACATCATATTAACATAGGCAAACAAATCACTAATTTTGGGAAGACAAGAAAGCCAACTCTCACCTTGAATAGGCAACACAGAACTCACATTTGGTATGTCAACAGTGCAACAATCTTCTGGACTAGTAATCTTAGGACTGAATTCTAGTTCTAGGAAAGGTCTAATTAGTGTCCATATCCACTATTATTCCTCTGATAAAAGATCAGGATTCTTTAGCTATTTCACTTTAGTCTATGGATCTGCTAGCAACATATAAAGCCTTAAAAACAATGTTCCCCAAAAAATGAGATGCTTCATTGTTAGAAAAATATTCCTTAGAGGGAGAATATTCAGATTTGGATTTGTACTTCATAATTCAGACACATTTCTGATTTCATGATATATTCAAATCACACAATACATGCTTTGGTTTTGCAGCTCTATTGTCTCACTTACTTTACTTCATGTATTCTATTTGTGTACAATGGCAATAGAGAAGGTATTAATGATTGCAATTAGTGTTAAACTGATATTAGAGGTTTTCCTTAAAATCTATCTCATGAATGGTTGAAGTAGAAAGCTAGTAGTACCAAATAATGATCAACAGAATAAGTACCTGTTAGCTAAAGCTACATACATAGTACCTTTATTTGCATGTCAAAAAAACCCCAACTTATTACTAGCATGGATATCAGATAAGTGGAAAAATTTTCCATGTGATTGCATCTCTGCATATTTCTACAACAGCATAGGATCAGTAGTCAATCAGCGGGTGCTTTGTATCTACTCTCTAACAGCAGGAATTGCTCCCATTTATCTGAGAGGAGTATGCTTATTTATCTTTTCAGTTCACAATATCAAGCAAGAGGACCAACAAACTTTTAGGTCTGGCTATTAAACATGAAGGGAGGGAACATCTCTTATGCCTCAACCAGTTCAATAAATTTATTCCGCTCTCCAGTTTCTGTCTCCTTAACACAAGAGTCTTTTATGGAAATAATACTGAAGGATGAACAAGAGAACAGCTAGAGAGTTAAATATTTTCACATAAAAGGTGTCTACAATTTCACACAAAAAGCAATATGGAGACAAAATTAAAAAAATAAAATTGCAGTGTTAATGTTAGGTGGCACTTCAGTTTTCTGTGTTTCCCATATCTGATGCTTCCAAGTTTTCTAATGAATGAAGAAGTAGAAAGCTTTTGTGATCTGCTGAGGTTGCATGGAATTTCAAAACTGGAAGGTTCTTTCCCTTGTTTTGTGTCCTTGCTTGCCAGGACACAACTGATCTCTACATTTGCAAGCAGTGCTGTGCAACACCAGCAGATCCACAGAGCAAACTGGTCAGTACTGGGTAACTGATAAACACATTATACTTATGTGTGTGTGTTTGTTTCCGATCTTCAGGCCAATGGCCTTAACTCCTGTTAGTGTTCTAGATGCATTCCTGAAGCTCTTCACACTCCAAGGCTGTTCACAAAACAAATCCAAATATGTTAAGTGCGCTAATGGGGAGATTTGCTGGAAAAACATACTCCCAACAGAACAGTAATTCTTAAAAGTCATTCAGCTAAATGTCAAAGGCATCCCTACAGCCAAACCTTCCAATGTCTAATTTTACTAATAACTCATTTTACTAGAACTACATGAAATGTAGAACTTGCAAATCCCTTCCCACAACACTGAAGTCGCCATAAGTTGTGATGTTACTTAACAGAAAAAAGGTATTAACTCCAGATGTCTCATAGCTCTCTACTTTGGTTCTACATGTCAGTACATCCAACCATTGAAAGTAATTATTTTATGAGAATCAGCTTGCAGGATTCAGTTTCATGCTCAGTTTGTGGCAGGGATTTACCAGGTATACTTTTCACACTCTCATTTCTTAGGATCACTTTCTTGCCCTTGAACTACTGTTTCTGGAGCTCATAAATGACTGGGCCTTGGCATCTAGCTCACCATTGTATATTAGAGATAAATATCTGCTCTATCTGGATCCATTTGTCTGTCCTGTGGGTTCTTGCTGAAGTCTTCAAGGGTGTGGGAAAACATAGCAGCAATCTGTAGCTTCTGAAATGAAAGATGTTTTCTAGTTCATGTCTTTGTTAAGCATGTCTTGGAGCCAGGGTGGCTGCAATATATCAACATCAACCAAGTATCTACACTTTCAGTACTCTGAAAACAGAGCATTAGGGGACCCAGATGGGGGATGGTTTGATGCATTCTTTGTCTTAACAAAAATATGCTACAGAAGGAGCCTCTGATACTGGACACAATTAATGAATATTTCTGTACATGTGATGCTGCAGCGGGGTCTTGGAACTAACTGGATTTTTTAGGTGTTAGATAGTTGTATCTCCTCTACTCATTAATTTCTTTGCCAACCAGGCCAGGTTTCTGAAACACTGGTCTGAGGAGGTGTCTTTAACTAAAGCGTCATCTTATTAAAAAAAAAAAAAGGAAGAAAAAAACCCCATTCTCATTATCTGTGACCAACACATTTCCAAAGTTGTTAATCTTATACAAAAAGATGAAATGTTTTATTAAATTCTTTTTGGTTATCCTAGAATTATTACTACAGAAAAATCAATCTTCCCTGTAAATGAAAGGTGTGGGAGGAGAAAGGCTGCACACTACATTTATAAGAGAGAAATTTAAGGAGTGAATACAATGACCTAATAAAGTTTTAAAACTTTTTTCCACTTTCTTGAACCAATCTGATGGTTATTTCAGTCTATATCAGAATTGTAGTTCATCCAAGAGGAATAAAAGAGGAAAGAAAAAAAAATTCTTTTGAGCAGTACATTCCATGAGCAATAATATCAGTGCCTGCGGTTTTTTCCAGTAATTGTCTTTCTTGTTTCCTTGTGTACAGAACAACAACTTCAGCTTGAAATTTTAAAGTGATTTGACAGAGACACACAAAGCCTTTTTTCCTCCCGTGGTTACTTAGACACTGGTACAGTTGGTGCATTTACTGCTTGTGTTTCTTGTCATTTTTCTTAGATAGGGAGGATGGACTACTTGTAGCTTAATAACTTGAAAGCCTGAAAATGAATACCTGAACATATCATAGCATTGTTCTCACAAAAACACTGAAAAGAACTTTTTAGGACAAAAAAATCAATTGAAAGTAAATAATCCAGAATGGTAATAGCTCCATTTGATGTCAGCTGTAAGCACTTCAGTGGATTTCTCCAAATAGTCCTCTTTCAGCTTTTCCATCTCACCTTAGTTCAGCACAGCTGCAAGATTTTACTTAGACACAACCCTGCTCAATGTAGTGATCAGTGCCCACAAGAGAGCGTGGCTGTCAAAGAAATCAACACTTTCTACATCAAAAAAATCAGAAACTTGTTCAATTATGAGAACTCTAGATTTTTATAAATTATGAATTTAAAGTTAGATTTCTACGTTTGTATATATGGAGTTGTGGTCATGAGTTTCCATCAGCAGATGAAAATCCTGGATGCATGGCACTTCTGAAAAGCAGATCACTGATCAGCAGCAAAAAAAGTCAAGAAGTGTAGGATTTAAGCATCTCTATTTAGCTTATCTACATTCAAAAATCCCACTTATAGCTAACAGGTAAGTTAATAGGTGCAAGTGATATTAATATTGGACTTTTTCCACTAAAAGAAGTAATTTCTCTACTGTATTGTTCTCCACCAATATGAGGAAAGCTCATAAATTCTGATAAAGAGAACTCACAAGTTAGGTTGCTTTACTGGATTATGAACTTATACCTCATTATTAGGAAATAATAACACCTCACAATCACAAATGTAAGGATCATAGCATACAATCAAATACAAAAACCCCAATGTTTTCTTCAGCTAATTAGTTATTAATGATTGCAAAATTGATTTGAGTGTGGAGATGGTTTTGTTATAACCCAAATTAGATTGTGATTATTTCTATTTCATTTCATTCTAGTTCTGTAAAAACATTTGAAAAAACCCTTAATAATCACTGCTACCTTTGTTCCTTTTTTCTATTTTACTTTAAGAAGATTAATTCTAAAAAGCCCAAACGAAGTCTGCCTTCATATTCTACCATAGTGAAAATTATAAAATGGTAGTTCTCTCCCCCATAACTGTCTTCTGCTTTTAGTTGACAATGACAAGAATGAAAGATTGTGGTATGACATTCTTAGTTCTGAACTCTCACTTTCTATTTCAAAAAGTCAATAGGAACAGATAGCACTTGGATTCTGGGTTGACTGCAAGCTTTCTAATTAGTTCCAGGTTTAATTTAAGATGCCAGTGATAAATTGTAAAGCCTTGCATAGTTTTCTTACTAGAATCTGGCATGACATTTCAAGTTCACTGAGTCATCCTGTGAATTTAAAACTAGCCTGGCAAGGCAGGTTTTTGGTTCTGTGGCCATCTGTCCTTGACTGACTGTATGTCATCCATAACTTGAAATTTAAAACTCCTGTAAAATGATAGCTCTATTTTCAGAATGCTTTCATTATGAGCCATTTGGTTAGGGATATTAATTCAGTTATCTTTACAATGTTTCCTATAGGAAAGCACTTGCATACATACATGCATATACGTTTGTTTCTATACTAATTCCAATATCCACGCACTGCATTGCAGAGGAAAACAATAGCTTTGTTTTTCTTCACAATGAATAAGTTTTCTCTCTTGAAATAAAAGTTATTTCCTGTGGCAGTAAACAGTCTCTATAAAAATGTATGACATTTATTTCAGCAAATGGGATCACACAAAAGGAGTCAGGTGGACTGAGGCAGATAAAATCAAAATAAAAAGTAAATTTCTGGAAAAAGCTTAAAAGAACCATCACATCTGTAATTTCCTCTGGTAGTTTTGTAGCTGCAGTATTAGGAAGGTTGTGTCAAAATTCATAGTATAGATTTTTGCTTGTGTTGGACTATTTATAACATTGTTCTTAATTGTGAAGTTTCCATTGTCATAGTTTTCTTTGCTGTACATCAAAGTAATGAAAAGATAAAATGTAAACAAAAGATGGGATATACGTTGATGAATTCTTAAAATTTCATGCCATTAGAAATTTAAATATTTTTTCTCTTTTCCATAAAATATTACAAAATAAATTAGGAAATAATTTGTTCTTTTTTGTATTTTCCATTATTTGTCTTCAGTGCCTTCAGTCTGTGACTTTCCTAGGCTTTCCACATCAACAGCATGAGTGACATTTTCTTCCCAAAGCCACCTCACTACCAGAGGGCAGTTTGACAGGAAAGTAATTGCTGAATTATTCCAGTTTTGCCCTTTACGAAAAGAGCTATGTAGTGGAACGAACCTTGTTATAGAAGTAGTACCAGAAATACACTATCAAATCCTTCATTTGGTAATTTGATTTGTGATAACCAGCGGGGGAGAGGGAATTTCCATACTTCTTTTCATTCTTTCATCCGCATGCAAAAAAATCCTATTTTTGTTCAGTATATCTGGTTTTTTATATTTATATTTACCTTCCCTTGCATTTTGACAGTTTCCAGCTTAGCAAGATCTTTGCTTCAGCTTGACAATGAATGTTTCATTAAACTTCTAGAATCAGTTTTTAAATTCTTTTAAAATTGCATTTTAATTGTGAAGGTCTCTGTATCCCTTCCCCCTTCATTAAAAGAATTGGTACAAGGTTTTAGAAAGTGAAGAAAACATTTCTGATGGCTGATTAACAAATCATATTTTCTGTTTGAGTGTATGTGATAAGCATAGAGGACCAATTCTTTAAAGGAATGTACTTTGCTTTTGTGCTGAAATATGTTGCAATGATGTGATCATGATAATTTTTTAACTGTAAGTAACATAAGTAGGTTATATTACTTATATCTGAAAGTTCTCTTTGTTCCTGTTCTGAAAATATGTACTATCAATCTTGAAATATCTAAACTTAACTTTTTTATAAGAATGTGTACAGGGAAGTTCTTAGTAATCCATGCCCTTATTTTAGGCTGTATTTTTTATGCAAACATGTTATTTTAAAAATGTTATGATCCACTGGGTTCCCTTAAAGAATTGTTAAAGATCAGTAAGGCTCCTGTGGAGCATATATTTTATTACTTTTCAAGACAATTTCTTTTGGTATAGTACTGTTTTGCTTTCGGGACGTGCATACATGAAGTATATAAAAGTTGAAAGCAGTCATTTTTTCTACTGCCATTTCCTCCCTTTTATGGCAAACAACATCAAATGAAATTAAACGTATCATTAAGCAATAACATTAAAATGCCATCTACCACTAGGAGCATATGGATCGTAACTTGTTTTATCATAACATTCTGCACTGAAACTTTGTCATTGGCTTCATAACTTTGAGAGTTTTGTTTAAGTTTTATCATTGCTAATCTACCATAAATTTAAAATGTCCAGTCTGAAATTTTTAATCACCCTCAGCTGCCCTTATCAGCCTGATTTTCTGAAGCTTCTTATCCATCAAATGGAGCTTTAATTTTTGGAAGATAACTTCTTTTCAGTTGTGTGTGTGGTTTTTTTGTTTTTTTTTTTTTTTTTTTAATTGAGTTTATTCATCAAGATCTTTTCTTTACAAAACCTTTCTAATTTTGTGAGAGCTTTGTTGTATAAATTTACAGAAGCCCAATTATGAAGGAACAAGATAGCAGTTTCAGCTGACTGCATCCCATCCTTATGACTGAGAGCTGCTGCAAAGAGTTTCTGTGTTTCTAAGAGATTGAAAGACAGGAAAAAACACAGAAGTTCCTTGAACAAAATAAAACATGCCACAACCAGAATTCGTCTTTCCTAATACTCCATTTAAACATAAGCTTAGATATCAACCTGAAGATTCCTGTAGAGATGTAAGCACTTTCTGAGGGGGAAATCGCCATTTTCTAAAATAGGGAAAAGATGAAATCAGGTGAATAATTTATGAAGACACTTACTTTTCTCTGTTGAGAAAAGAAAATTCTCATTAACTTGATATACTTTAGATGACCTCTTTAGGGTTATAATGTAACACTATGTAACTAATTTTTTATCAACCTCTAAGTTTAGGTGGTCAACAAGGAAACTCAAAAAGTTTTGAAGAACTGATGAAGACGTGGAGTTCCTTACAATCAGGTAAAAACTATGAATTTGCTTCCTGATCAAAATTGTTCCTAAAATTATTTTTTTAAAGAGACAGAATTGAGGGTAATTAACAAATCCAAGTATTTAATTGTAAAATATCCTCATGTCTCATTTTAGTTTTTGATTTGCATTTTAATAATTTAAAGATGGATTCCTGTTACATATACATAGCATAGAACACTTAGAAATTCCTCTACTTCTTGATACATAATGAATAGCTAAGATTCAATGCATATATTGAGATAATATGTTAAAAATACTTGTAAACTTTTCGGAAGCTCATGGTTATGTGAGTCATAAAAATCATATATTCATATACTTCCAGTCCCTGTGGGATTTAAATAGATTTATTAATGTGTTCAAGGGCAGTATATTATAGACTTTTTGTTGAACTTGAGGAGACTGAAAGACTAAGCAATCAATAAAGACTGATTAATAGGAGTGACAGCAATCTAGGCAAAGATAATCCTCTGAAATCCTTTTAGGCTTTTGAGATATATGGAGCCATCCCTGCAAGCAAAATTGTGATCTTCACAATTTTGTTCTCCTTCCTTTTGTACCATGGCACTGCATTAGTTCATAGTTTAGGACTTTTTGGAATTTTTCAAATCCCTGATTTGAGTTTTAAATTTATCACTAATGATGACAGGTTCAGGAATTTTATATACTATATGTTATATATATACACAAATGTATTTCTGCAAAGCTATGTCTCTAAACTGAGCAAATTTTTTAAACTTCCATTTTAAAAATGAATGGAGGTGTGTTTTTGAGAACAGTGATGGAGAGCAGAGGGATCCAAAACTGAAGATAGTTCTTGCAGTTTACAATGAGTGTCAGCTGTAATTTTGTTTGATTTAGTTTTACCTAATTTTTTTTTAAAACCCCAATGTTGGGATGCAAATCCCGCTGGGCCCCATTTACACAGGCTCAGAAATACTCAGAAATGTGAGGGCTGAATTAAAACCTTCAGAGAAACTAAAATACATAAATCTATGCAGGCAGGAGGTAGAATGTAAGTTTAGTTTTAAATAAGTAGAGGATATTTTAAGTGCCTTAAGCAAATAAAAAGCCTGTATTAGTTAGTAAGAAAAGCCTTAAATCCTAGTTTAAAGTTCAGTAGCATTACCATTTACAAAGTGAACTAAGTCCAAGACGTAACAAAAAACGTAACATTGCTAGCATTCCTAGATGGAACAGATAGAACTGTGTATGTAGAATTTGTGTAAGAAATTATGATTGAGAAATTACTTTGGTACATCAATGTTAGGCCCAGATACGTCCAAGTAGACAGTAGTAGAATCGTGTTTGTGGCTGATTGAGTAAAAAAAAGAATAAAAATGCACTGCTTTGAGAATGCTAGAGATCATGGATGGATGCTGCTGCTGCTTCTGCTACTGCTGACAAGGCTGCTTCTGCTTGGGACATGGGGAATTTATGCCAAACAGATTTGCATAATAGCAAAAACTGTCATCCTTTGAACTCTAACTTCATGGGACTTATCTAGCCATGCAATAATTACCTTTTACAACAACCCAGCCTCTTTTGTCTTCTATGATGACCCCCTCATCTCGAAACCCCAGTTTTATAGTTTATAACAAGAAAAGAAAGTGAGATCATCTCACTTTTCATCAGAAGTCTTGACATTTAAAGAATTCATTATGAAATGGGAAGTACTATGGTCTTCCATTCAGCTTTCTACCTTGGTGGCAGTGCCTACTCTCAGCTGCTGAAGACAGAGCTGATACTTCTTTCTTTCCAGACATACATGTTTCTATAGTCACAACAAGGAAGAGAAATGACACAGCCAATTTCATTTGCCTTGCTCCATGTTATCTTATCTAAGTTGCATGCATCTTGCTACTTAACTGAAGCTGTAAATCTTAAATCTAAACTCTGATTTTCCTGTAGCTTAAAAAAGACTTTTTGAACAATGCAGAGAATGTTTCTTAATTATGCTCCCAGGGAGTGACAAAATTCAAAGGAGGACTGAGGTTTTGAAGAAGGAATATTTTTATTTCTGACCTCTATCATGAAAAGAAGATTTTTTTCTTCTTCTAAATTTACATTATTTACCAGAGCTGCAGGGCATCAGTAACTTATACATTGACAAATTATTCAACATTTGATCATCTATTTCTTTTGCTTTGGCAGAACTTTTCATCTGTCTGTGCTGTATTAATGGCAGTGAGTTTGAAAACATGAATTGATAATGGCTGTTGGAGCAAAGGGAAATCTGCTTGTTTTGTCTTTCTTGTCTTTAGGTGTACTTTTAGTACTTTTGATGTAAAGCAAGGCATTTTATCGGGGTAATTGTATCTTGCTATAAATATGTACACCTTTGTCTTCCTGGGAGCAGAAACACTTTTTGACAGTAGGAATTTATTATCAGGACAAACAAGTGTGTTACAGTAAGAGCTACTTTGCTTCTTCTGTTATTATTATTCAATATTTCAATTTTGTAATACAATAAAAATGGCTTTTTCCTGCTTGAGGAGAGGATCATTTAGCTGGATTCATTAAAGTTATCCATTAAGGACAGCCAAATACTCTGCTCCTGGGTCTTGGAAAGGTACTTCTGCAGTGTGTTCTAAGGAAAGTCTATTATGTGCTGTTAGTTTTTGGAGCTGAAGTGGACCAAGCTCATGGTGAAGCAGTTTGACATTTCCTAGGAGACTCCCAAAGTGAGCAGTGAATTAGCCTCATCAAGGATGTAGTCAAGGGGTGTCCCCATGTATAATCGAGGAAGTTTAAGTTATTCTGAAACAGGCACATATGAAACTATTCAAAATGTTGACATATATTTTTGATGTGGTATGTGTTCATTCTTCATTCAGATATTAATGTCTGAGGAATTCAGGAAACTTTAAAGACATTGTCTTCCATCAGTTGGTTTTCTGGGTACTCCCTGGAAAAATACGGGTGATTCTACTGAATGGCAAATTTCAGGCCCATTAAAGCTCTCCCTCAGAGACACAGACATTAAAATATGTTATATGGTCAAGTATTTTTTCCTTCAACTGCAGATGTATTCATATAGATAGTCGGCTACTGTATTTTCAGTTGATATTTTATCTACTTAAAAAATATTGTCAAAAAAAGGTACTTTGGTTTTCCATTTTCTGATGGGAATGGATTATCTTTTCAGGATGATGTTTTCATAGAGTGGTTGAGACTGGAAAGGATGTCTGGAGGTCATCTGGTTCAACCTCTCTGCTCAAGCAGGGTCATCTAGAGCAGGTTGACAAAGTCCAGACATTTTCTTTTTGAATATGTGATATGCAAGAGAAGGAGATTACTTGAATCTCTGCCTCTATTGTTTTGTCTTAAAATTTATTTTAATGCTATTATTATGATATTACTATAACAATATGTTATTATAACATCTTTTTCTCTACAAGGATTTTTTTTGCATAAAGAGATTTCACCTCTGAAAGATCAAATATCTCATGACAATTGGGTTTGTACTCTGAGTTCGTGATTATCAAGGAAATAACTGAAAATTTTAATTTCTCTGCATAGAAAGCAAAGAGCTAATTATAATAGCAATTAATAATAAGGACAAACCTGCTGCACTTCATATCTCTGAAATACATTTAGTCTTTCTTGAATTTGTACTATTGTCTCCATGAAGAAGGCCTTTCTTTGATGAAACTAGCTTTTCTTTATGAAGTATCTGTGTGTGAGGACAGGAGTTGAGCTGAAACTCTGCAGTGGTGTTTGTGCTTTCACTGAACAGTGAATCAACCAGTGTTGCACATGTATCAGTTTAGTAGTCTCAGGAATAGTTTCACGGTGGTAGTTTCATGAGGTTCCTGTCTAATATAAGTAAATATTTCTTGACCTTTCCTACTAATGATACAAGGATATACAATGGATAGCACTGTAAAACAACCAGCATTTTAAAGCCACACAGGGACCACCGTTCATGTTTAAAATGATGAGTAATGAGCTTTTTGCCTCTTCCTCTGAGTATCACAAATTGGGGGTAGCTTAGAATAAGTCATTCAAGCTTCATTAACATAAAATGAAAGGAAGTCAACTGACCTTAATGGAAAACTTTACAAATAACTGAGTCTTTGCAGTTCATTATGAACTTCAAAAAATTAAGTCAGATAAAATTCTTGTTTGTCTGGGGGAAGAAGATGCCCCTCGAAACTGAGAATCTGGAGATTTTAATGTTTGATTCAAAATGTTCCTTTTGACTTGGAAGGAAAACAGTGCTGTTGAGTCTTTGTAAAAGGAAAGGAAATTAAATGTAGTTTCACCAATTTGTAAATAGATGGGAAAGCCACAAGCTATTTTGTGTATCAGAAATTATCATTCTCATTGGAACCCTTGTTGCATTCATTTTTATGCATTAACATTTTTATGATCAGTGGCTCCAACAATGTTAAATGGCTCTAATAGGACCCAAAAAACCCTAAGCAGGGGGACAGAAGATCATTGCTACACTTTCTCTTTCAGTTATTGGTTTATTTCTGTTACCAAGCACATTAACAGATTGCAACAAAGAATGTAAACCCTTGCATGCCCTGCGGATATAATTTCAATTTTTCCTGGATGTTTTGCTTGGACCTCTTAGTTTTTATGCCTTCACAGATCATTATACTTGAAGAGATAAATTAAAACTTATGCAAAGAACGGAATTGAATTAAGTTATTACATATTCTTAGTGGATAACCACAATGCTGTGGACAAAATTGAAATACTAATTCCTTCACAAGAATAATTTTAAAAATATTGATATAAAGCTATTTATCTGGAATATTAAAAGAAATTAATTTTTTTAAACATATATTTTGAGCAAGACAAATGTTACTTTATATAGATATATTATTTCACAAATAAATTTACTTGGCTTAAGCTTATTCTATTTCAGTTGAGACTAAAATCACAACCTATACCACAAAATTTAAATATTTTTAGCATAAATTTAATTAATACTATTTTTTTATCAGCCCAGTCAATGATTTTTCAATATTCTCTACTGAACTCCTTGTAAGATACAAAATTGTTGTGGGTTTGTGTTTTCTTTTAAAACAGATTATATGCTGGACAAATGTTTTAAGCTGTCTTCCTTTACTCACTGCATTTACATAGTTCAGATAGATTTCCTTTCTTTTTCTATTTCTCATACTTAATGAGACTAAGTAACCCTTACTTCCTTTTTCCTGTCACAGGAATATCATACATGAATACATGAATATTTCCCTTCTGTGTCTTTCTCTGTTTCTGGGAGTTTGACGTTTTTTAATCTTCATGTTCTGTAACCCAGTTATCTCTAAGCTGTGATCAGTATTTACAATTTTACTTTGTGATTCCCATATTGCAGATGTTGTCATTAGTGCAACCTTGGAAATGTCATAACACCTTTGAAAACAACCTTCATAATATTTTTTGCTGTTTTACTTTGAATAATTCTGAATTTAATTATAGAAGTTATACTGTCAAGTTAAATTTAGAAACACCACAAAAATATGGAAATAAAGTAAATAAAAATTAAATAAAAATAAAAGTTTCTTTATGATAACTCTGGCAATACAGACATTTTCTAAGGCATTACATTGTTGAAATACAAATATACAAACAAAACAATAGTAACAGAAATTCCTCCACATATCTTTCACATACTTAAGTGCATATCAGAGAAACTTTTTTCCGTATTTACAGACGGTAACCACATAAAAATGTGGAGACTTTCTAGGTATTTAATCTCAGACTTTAAATTCTTCTTTCCCCAGAGTATTTGACCTAATAAGGAGATGCTAATAAGTCTGCCTTTACCTTCACATAATGAGTGATTCTACTGGAAGCAAATGACTTCTAAATTGACATTGTGTGAAAATGACTTTTAAATTGACATTGTGTGCACAGTTCAGCTTTCTGTGGATAATGACTTCTATAAGAACAAGACTGATATGTTTAACCCTTAGGTATTCCAAGGAAACCACATCAGAGTGCTGTAATAGAAGGCTTTAGCACAAAGTTTTAAGTCTGATTCAGATTTTTAGTACATCCTATAGACCCCAGTCTCCTGGGTTAATAATAAGTGCAGCAAATTATGGAATATTCCAGTTATATTGTGGTACAATTTTGATGTATGTAATAATTTTGATTCTGATATTTATTGATCAGCATGAATATCAGTAGAATTTAAAGTAAATAAATATTTTTGGAAAAAAGAAGGAAACTGTGATTCACCAACAAGCTCTTCTGAGCATTTTAACACTATTTTTTATCTATTTTATCTATTTTAATGCTAAGTATTTGGAATATCCATTTTATGATTGTACATGCTTGATGGGCATATCCATATAATACATACACATCTTATCAAAGTCAGAGCATGAACACTAAAACAAGGATGGACAGAGTAAATTTTTGAGAACTTTCTGACCAGCTGAAGTTCCACTAATATTGAAGTGCTCTGTATCTCTCAAATTCACTTTAGCTACCCCACTGTTATAGGGAGGAAGGTATTACTGTAATTTTGTTTATTTTTGCAGATAAAACTTTCTCCTCATTATCACTTTTGTACCAACATAACATACAAATTGGGAGCTTAAAATATGTTAACTTCTTCATCATTAAAACTGATAATAAAAGTTTCTCATTATTCAAATTACACCACAGCTGGTAGTGTACCAGAAGGTATCACAGAAAGAAAGCAGTTTAATCATAAACAAATCAAAATTCTTTTTCCATACTCCTCAGCTGATACTTCATAAACTTTTAGTGGCTTCTGGTAGAAGAGAGGCAAAAATCCCATCCAGCTTCTATTCACACTGTGGTACTTAGCCAGTAATAAAAATATGAAAGTGTTAGTGTGTTCATCCCTCTAGAATGAAATATCAATTTAAAAATTGTTATGTTAATACTTCACTATTTCTTTGACCCTCTCAAAAGAAAGAATCCTCTGTACATGTCAAAAGAGATGCATTATTTCCTTTTTTTTAATCAAATAAAAAATAGATTTGAAAAGAGCTCAGGTCAGAAAAATGTTTTCTTATCATTAAATAAAGGAATGATTTTTGTGGAAAAGCACGTTTGGCTGAAAAAATCTTTGTGGTGATCACTGTTTCTGCATTGCTCTGGACTCCCAAATAGATGTGTTTCAAAGGAAGAGCCTACTTAGCCTGTCTGAATGTCCTTCTGGAGAGATCACTCTCACACACTGTCTACAGAGGGAGTTCAGGGAAATTAAAGTCTCCGAGATAAGTAAGGCGTTCTGAATATTCCCTCAGGCACTCTTGAAAATGTTATCTCATGACTTTAATGCAATTTATCTTTTTTTCTCATAGACACCACAGTAATCTTTTGAAATTGTGTTGTGATATGTAATCCTTTAGCGAGTATTTTTTTTGTGTTGTCTGGCCATAGCAGCTTCTACACCTAAATTTATTTACTGCTTCTTTAGCCTGTTTAACTCTTTTTCCTTATTCCAGAGAAATTATTGCAAAATCTAGAGACTTATAATACAATGAATGTATCTAGTTATCTTTCAAACAAGTGGATTTTATAAGAATTAGCAATTATCTTTTCTAGAATTTCTGTAACAGCCCAGTCAAGTACAATGTTCTTTGCTACTATGGTGTTATGAAATAAGAATTATGGCTGAACTTTAATGATGTCTATAACATTTTCCTAACCCAATGATGGTCCTCATACTCTATTCAGCTGGCTGTTCTGCATCTGACAATGGCAATTGCAATCACAAAGTCTCTGTAAAAGACACTTTAGTTGTGGAGTGATAATGACAAGAATCTTCTGAGATCCTATTCACAGGGAAAGCCCTGTCTTAATGCATTGCTGGTAACATTTTTATTCTGTGTTTAGAAGCTTCTTACTCTACTGCCACATATGAAATATTTTTTTCTTCCACAGTAGTGCTATAGCTGTATATTAATAATTTACAAAATTTAATAAATCTTAGGGGTGATGTTTTACTAATCTGTATTGGTAATGCACTTTTACAAAATGTTATTCTTTCATTTGTTAGAAATATCCAGGATCAATGAGTAGCTGGTGATTTTTAGTTACTGTAAACAAATTCAGGTTCCTTTGTTTGGGACAAATTTGAGCTGCCTTGAAATATTCCTTTCTACTTGTTCTCAAGGCTGTGTTGAATCAGCTTTTCCAGTGAATGTTCCTTAGCTTATGACATATTCTAATTTTAATGACATGGTGGGTTGAAATACTTGGACAAACATCCTTAAGAACACAATTTTTAGGGGTGTCAGGAAAAAACCCCAAAAATCCTTTTTGCCACCTTTATCTTCCTATTCTTCCTTTTGTTCTTCTGACACAAAATGCAGATTTAAAAAAATTTCTTTTTTAATTTTCTTTGTAATGGTTGCTTTTTATGGGAACACAAAATTTTTGTCAAAAATAGCATAAAATTGGAAGGTTTTGGCATAAAAACAAATATCAATGGATTGTTTCAATGAATGTATAAATTTTGAGGTATTTTGTCAGCAGTTGCACTCTCATTGAAGGATTCTCATCCAGACATATGTCTGAGGTATGCATTAGCTAGAGATTTTTACAGTACATCACAGCAGCACATGGAGCAGAAAGACTGTAGCTCTCTACAGGAGATATAACTTGATATTTTGAGTTCCATGCAGAGGTGAAATCTAGGAAGTGAGACTCATTGTATAACTTGTAGTTGCATTAGCTTCCGCTGAATGTCGTTGTCCTAAAATATTCAAAATCTTTTTCTATTATTGATTTTCTCAGTACCTGGTGCAGGTGAGCTTGTCTGAGGGCATTATCTGAAGGAAGTTATTTTGATCAAATGAATGGTGTTTCCTTAATGCCTACTGATTTCCGGTATAGAGCTTCCATCTTTGCAACTGAAACTGTTCTTGGTCCTTAGTTCTGAAGAAATAAAATATAGATATCCATAATCATGAATATTGAAACAATTTGCAAGTGTGTTTAACAATTTATGACATTCATAAAGTCTTTTTTAGTAAATTTACCTCTCATGCTAACACATATGTATAATTCATTACAAGTATTAGTCTTGAAGTATTTAGGCATTTGCATTGCTGGGTCTATAAACTGTATACACTCTCTTTGGGTGGAATTCAAGAAAAAAATTGCAGTATTTCTATTTACCCCTTGTTGTGCAATGTTACTCATTTGTTATTGCATTCCTAGATTTCAGTTATTCAAGACATGTACTTATGTGTCCACAGGTTTAGAAATGGTAATTTTCAGTATGTGGAGAAACATTTGCTTGATGTTAACATAGGTATCTTCCAAGGGACTAGACAGGCAGCTATTTTGGGTCAATTATACTTGGTACCTATTATCTTCAGAGATCACACAGCGTGCCAAAGAAGTGATCTAAAAGGGTGGCACTGAAAAACCCAGTTAATAGTGATAGAAGTCTAAACCTTTCTATTGCAGCTCCAATAAAAGTGATAATTCATTGTTAAGAGGGAAAACGAAAAATTAAAGTGATTAATTTTTTTAACTGTATTTTTTTTTTCAGTCTCTCATAATTCCTCTGTGGGTTTTTTGAAAAGGTTATTTAAGTTGAAGATGTTTCATATATTCCTGTCAACGATGACATTACATGTTTAATCCTATCAAGGTTTGTGCTATATTTAAAGCCAGTTGTCTGCATGTACTGGATAAACACACTAACATATATTTATCTCAGGATATACAGTGATATATAATTTTTCGGTATCCAAATGAAAAGTTACAGATGTTCATCTACATACAGCTATATATGTAAATTTAGAGAACAATTTTTCTGTCAAGTAATGTGGGTTTGCAAACAGGATGAAGATACTGCTTGCACCAAAGGTCACATATGGCACATGCATAATACAGAAAATGCAGTAAAACTGCAAAATATTTAGACTACTAGAAAAGGCAAATGACAGTGTGGGCCTGAAAGTTCATTTCCACTTTTCCACTTTGACATAGACTACTTTTTAAAGCAATAAACAGTTCTTGAAAGCCAAAATGACATTAATGTTAAAATTCCTAATAAGGCTGAATTTACATAAAAAATAAATAACTGACATTTATTGAAAATATCTTCTCAGGCATCTCGAGTTGGTTCTCATGCCATGTTACCTGTAATAAGAAGAAAAACCCCAGTGCATAATATTTTAATTTCACATGGAACTCCCCAGTTTTCAAACAGCTTGTTTTCAATAGAACCAACTAAGAAATCTAAAATAAGTATATCACAAATCACAAATCTTTGAGAAAATTATTTATAATAATTTTGTATTATAGAACAAAGAGAATCTAGAACTGCATGAAGCTTACCAATATTAATTACACTAATACATACACAATGGGGACACATCTTTTTCAGTCTTTTAGCCTTTCTACAATACAATAACTATAATGAAATTAATCTAGACTGTAGATAAAGAATAGCTTTGTATGTGGTAGATCAGATCATTAGCTGGAGAAAATGTTAATCTTTTAATTGCGTTCTGTGGTTATGTATCTGACCCAATGCAGATGCACTTGTAGCAGATCTAAATATTCCCTCCTAACAAAAAAAATCCCATCATCATTAATTTTAAGTAGCTTTATCTCTTGTGATAAATAATTTCAAAAATATTAACTGAGAGAAACATTTCAGAGATCCAAGCAATCAGTCTATCTCCTCATCAGAAGGTCCAGGGCCGAATGAGTAGCACTGATCTCCTTCAGTGATGGATCTGACAGAAACACAAATGTAGGTGGTCAGCTGACACCTTCTGGGTGTGAGATAAGACAGAACTGTGGTCTTGTCTTCGGGGTTTTTTGTTTTGTTGGGTTTTTTTTTGTTTGTTTGTTTTCCAAATTATGAGGTTAAACTCTGGATGAAAATTTGCATTCTTTTAGGGTGAGGTGGCTTCAATGCTGTTCAAGAATGTTAGCAGTTCATATCAGTCTCAGAAATGTATTCCTGCATTTGCTGACAGAATGGTCAAAAAAGTGAATTGAATAGTCCTGAGGACTGATTCAGATGTTGACTACCATTCAGTGTCATTGATATAATTGCATTTGTGCAATGGCATTAAATTTCCAAAAACTACCTTTTCCTGTGTTTTCATTTTTATAAATTCTTAAAGCAAAGCAAAACTAGAAATACTGAGTCAGTTACCTAAGCATGTCTTTCCCTTCTTCTTATGAGATCAGAGGAAAATTGAGTCAGGTAAAATATTATGAACTCAACTCTGTTAAACAGTCAATAAAATGAGTACCATCTTGCATTTCCTAGCAGTGTAAGTGACCAAAGGTTGCACTTAACATAAAAAAATGTGACTAATTTTTATTCAGATGCTTCATTAACAGTAACAGTCTGCTGCACATATTGAAAAGGCAATCTCATTTTCTTCCAAGAGGTTTATTTATAGTGAATAACATATCTTTAGCACATATTTTTAATAGGTAGTAACAAATGAGTTGCATGTGTATTATAGTATAATATGGATATTTTATAAATGTTAAAATATATTTCTTTTTACAGCAAATGATACGTTAAATTACTTTGAAATATGAGCTTTTTTTTAGTTGTTTGAAATTTAGGTATAATCTCTCTGTCATGTGCTGTGCATAGATGGTGAACTCTAAACGTACTTAGGAAAATCATTGCTCTTTTTAATCATAGTTCAGTAGTTTCTCGATGAAAAAATATTTAAAATTGCATTTGGTTTGTGTGTCTAAGTTGTGGTATGAGGAGGCTACAAGGGTGGCTTCTCTGAGATGCTGCCAGAAGCTTCCCTTAGTCCAATACCACCTGGCTCCAAGATGGACTTGCTGCTGGCCAGGGTCAAGCCCATCAGGGATGCTGGTAGTGCCTCTGGGATAGCATAATTAAGAAAGAAAATTATTATCCAGAAGTATTTGCAGCCAGATGAGAAGAGAGAGAATATGAAAGAACTAGCCCTGCAGACACCCAGGTCAGTGTGAAGGCCGGGGAGGAGGTGATCCAGGCTCTGGAGCAGAGATTCCCTTGCAGCCTGTCGTGAAGACCATGGTGAGTCAGGCTGTGCCTCTTTATCCCATGAATGTCCACAGTGGAGCAGTGCCTTCGTTTAGGAATGGTATTCCCAATTTAGAGCTCTAGCTGAAATTTCAGAACATAATGCAATTCACTCTCCATCATAAGGATTGCAGAGTTTGGAATCACAACCTTAGTAATTAAGTCTTTTCCATTAAATGAGTATGTAAGTTCTGAACCAAAGGAGTCACTTTCATCTTCTGTCAGCTCCAAGTTTTCTGCATGAAAATCCATTAGCAATGGATATGGTGGCTCCACTAACATGGGAAAACCACTGGAGCCTGAGTGGTGTGGATAACAAATGTATAATTTTCTTTTGTTAAAATCAGTTGACAGGAAAAATTTAAAACAACTCCTCTCCCTCACTTGCAATCTCTTTCCCAATATGATGACAGCATGATTTTGACAGCCTGTTAGACTTTATAGTGCTTGGAAACTAACAGTGTTGAACAACTGACATTGGCTTACTGTGAGATGGAAACAGAGCAGAAGTCAATGAAGATTATACAGTTTGATTGTTTGGTAAATGAAGATCCATGAGAAGTGAAAATCATATAATCTTTATTGGCAGACTGGTGTTACTTAAAAATGTGACATGAAGAGTGTAAAAAAGCATGGAAAAACATCTGTGTTATCAAGAACAAGACCAGAGCATAAACAATTCCACTGATTTAATTAGTGGCCTTGTAAAATATAGATGGCTAATATTAACCTGTACTTTAGATTTCATTTCCTTTCTTGCATTATATGAGAGCTGACAGGTCAGTTTTAAACACAAGTTGCTCTTGAACATTTAATAAATGCTGTCATAGTTGATTTTCCCCATATTCAAAAGTACCTACTGTTACACTGTACTAAATGAAAAATCACATTAAAAGAAAAAATATAATGGAAATTTTTGCAACCTGAGAATTTCCTGGAAGAGTAAAGAAGCTAAAGGGGAAACGCTAACTGCTTTTTATTTTAGGAAATTAGGGAAAAAATCATGTCATGAACATCTGCTATATAAAAAACAGTTTTACATTAACCTACCCTGTTTCATTATTGTATAAGGGAATATATAGATTTAATGGGATATGATAAAGAAATGCTCTCAAGTCACTCTTCTAACAGTACCATGAACAAACATTAGAAACAAATATTTAGTACTTCTGAGAATAAGATCTCTTCAAACTACATACTTTTGGGCTCAGAAAAAATAAACTGGTATTCTCATACAGCGTGAGAAGCAGCAAAATTTCAACATGTGACAGACATCTCTGAAAGTCTCTTCTTATAGGCATAATTTAGTGTTTTGTCTTTGCTATCCAGTTTTCCTCTGAAAGCAAATTTCAGTTCTACCACTTAAAGTAAATTGATTTGTTTTTATGAGTTATCAGGGCCTGAGTTTTTGAAGCTGAATTAATAACTTCTATTAAGTACTCATAAAATTAAAAAAATGAATTAACTTTTAATGAAAAAAATGAAATAACTTTTATTAAGTACTCATAAAATTAAAAAAATGTCATGTGATCGTGCATAATATTAATATCATAGTTCATTTCAAGGAGGGAGTTATTTTTCTAAAAAAAACCCCAACTTGCAAAAACCTGCTTTTTGAAGATATAAATGTCTATATATACATATATAAACTGTTCTTATTGATAGTTATATATAGAGCAATGACATCTTAAGGCATACCTTATAATTGCTGAATATTCTCAGCATACTGAAACTGAAGCAAAAATTCTATTATTACAGACCTCACAAGGCACTATCTTTCTAGCTTTTTTGGTCTCATACTGTGCTTCTACTGTATTTTACGTACCATGTAGACTAAACATGACTTTAGTTGAAATTCAACACTCATAGTCCAGTTTATTTAAACTCATAGGTAAGGAAATGTTGATTTTCTATCAGAGATAGTCCTCCTGAAATTGTGCAGGGCTTGATTCAATGTTTATGTATTTACCTACCTGAAATATGTTTAGGCCTTTATTTGCTTAAATAAAACTGCTTGTATTTTTTTCATTAAAAAAAAGTGCCCAAGCAAACAAAAAATCACCAGGAGATTTTTAGTGACTAATAGATATGGAAACTTTTTATCCTTAGGTAGTTTGTTCAGATAGATCTTGACTAATAATGATGAATGTTGCTACAGTCTTAGGTTAGTTAAGTGAATTTGTGTCATTGTAGCTGTCAAGGATATGTTCATATTCCAAAAAATCTTGTTCATGGCCATATAAACAGAATGTTCTTCAAGCTAAACACCTTGATAGCTTATTAAGCATGTAAAGTCACTTTTATGTGTCATTAGCCTTTTAGGAATTTTTTTTTCACTTTGTGAGAATATGAGATGCAGCTTTAAAGGAGGTCAACCATTAAGTTTATTCATCAAAATTGGCAATTTTTACTATTGTCACTGTTTGCCTCTGCATCTGTAAGAGCACCAGCAGTGCAAAGGTGCTATTGGCCATCTCTCTCTGAAGGGCATTGGTGAATCCTGGTAGAACAACTTGTTCAATACCATCCACTTTTTATATTTGCCTGTTATCTATGATTATATGAATAAATAGAGTGGTGTCTCATGAACTCCTGGTGTGATTTCTACAAAGAATAGCAAGTCTGATAGAATAGCAGATTTAAATGTTAGCGGGGCTGTATCTTAGGCACACAGTAGAGACTGTCCTACAGAAATACAGACTGGCCAAGAGAAATGGTGTATAAATATAGTTGTTAGGTCTGACAGTATATGGAAGGATCCTATGTAATCCACATTGGTTATTCTACAGTTGACATCTGCAGCACTGTTTTGTAATATGACTTTGCAAAAGCTTTAATTACTGCTTTGTGCAATAATGCAATATGTTAACACTTGTTCTCATACTACTTCCTCCTTTTTCTTCCCAAATCTCAAATTCCTTTAGAAGAGCTAAGCTCTTGTGACTCTCATGGTAGAATTGTCATACAGCCTTTAAACTGTAAAATAGAAAAATATATGCCTCAAAGTTGATTGAAAGTGGCCACTGTCAAAATAGGTCTGACTGGAAGCATCCAATAAGAATTCTTCCTCCAACTTTCTACTTGTAATGCTGGATATTGAATTTTCTTTGTGATAAATTTTGGTTATAAAGAATCAACGTTCTTGAACATAAAAAAAAAAAAAAAACAAAGTAAAGAAATTCTATCAATAAATTTCTAAAAAAGTGGGATGTGCTCATCCTGCTTTTCACTGTAATGCCATTGCTGAGAGACAAAAGTTTGACTAAAAAATTCTTTTTTTAGAACTTAGATGGGTACTTCTGTACATACTATCAGAGTATCAGGATAATTTTAAAATCTTTACTAACAGCCAACCTAGGTATCCAAGGGATCCTAGTAGACAGAAGTACACTTTGCCACATGGCTTGAGAAAGTTCCATAAAAATTTTATGCTGACTCAGAAATCTATCCTTCAGATAAATTTTTCTAAAACATAATATAATGTAGAGTTTTACATGGAAATTTCAAACAACAATTTTTTGTCAGATTGGCAACTGGCAGAAAGAAGAGAGCTCAGATACACTGAGTGTGTCTTGCTGTGAAAGCTATATGTCTTTCAAATGTAATATTACACTCAAACCTGTGGGGTTGTTATCTTCTTTTCTTTGTGTTAGTGCTGGGATTAATACACGGGAGTTTCAGTTTTGTGTTCCGACTCAGTGTTTATTAATTCTTATCTATATTACAGTCTCAGGAGTCATGAGCTCCAACCAACAAGATAGAAAATGGAGTACCTCTAACTCTTTTCAAGGTCTTTTAAGAACTAATTACTCTAAAACGAGATGACACCTGTATTATTTATACTTTTAACCCAATAACTGACCACCCAATGTCTGCAATGAGGACCTTTTTCACCCAATTAGAAAAAAAAAAAAATCCAAAACCAAAACGAAGAAGGTGAAGAAGGACTTAACAATGCCTTAAATGCACCATATTGCGCCATATATATTACTATATACTAAAACCTTAAATTCTAAGTTTTTCACCCTGTGAGACCACACAATACTATTCAAACTACACACCCACAACCCCAGTGCTATCGCTCAACTTTGGAAGCCTGTTCCATGGCCTCAGGTCAAATATAGTGCTTGCTTGAGAGTCAGTGTCTTTTAGCACAGAAAGCTGGAAATTTTCAGCCCCCAGGGTTCCAACACAAACCAGTGTTATAATCTAACAAAAAGGTAACAAAGACACTTGGGAAGAAAGGGTGTGATTTCTTTGCCAGTAGTAAACAAAATAAGTTTTAAGAAGACAGCATTGGGACGAGTCTCATAAGACCTTGGCATTGCACATCAAGTCCACAATAACTAGATATATATCCACAGCTGAAAATTGTTCTGGACCCTGTCTGATCTTCCAACACCTCCTTCACAATTTTGATTTGTAAGCCAAATTTTATTTTTTCTCTTTTTCCATACTCTTTCCAAAAAGAAGTAGAGAATGAGAAACAATGGTTATTCTAATTGAAGATCCACAAACTTTTAAAAAGTAATGTCCAGCTTTCTTGTTATGACATAGGATGAGTTTATAACCTTGTGACTGTGATGAAAATTATAGACTAAATAGAGCAAGACATGAAACTGATCACTACATTCAGAAAAGTAGAGGTTTGAGACATTCTTCAGAAAAGCCAACTTCAGTTTCCCTCTGTGACTGCTACCTGCTTAGGCAGCTGTGGAATGATGTGCCATAAAATAGGAGAGTTTCTGCTCCTCAGGAATATCTTCCAGAACAAGTAGACTCCCATTGCTCTCAGAAACCACATTCTCAGGACACTGACATCCCTTATCTTGGCAGTTGTGTCATTAATTCAAACTGTTACTTTGGAGGTGGTCTAACAGGTAATATTTGTCCTTGCAGATTTAACAGCTGAGTAAAGAATCACATATATATGGGCTAATGATGTGTTGAGACTACTTTTTACTGACAGCACACATTATGTCCTTCAGTAAGGTGAAGTTCACAGGTCTTTGCGTCTATAGCCACATCTCAATTATCAGTGATCTGTAATCTGATCAATGACCTGTTACCCCTATATTTTAACAGTCAACACTGTGATTTTTAATTAAAGTTAGCCATTTATGTGAAATGATTACTCTGTTCATTATCTTGACAATTTCATTACTGTATCAGGTAAAATAAAACATTTATAGCAAGAGGAAAATATATGAGCTACCGTAAGGTTCAAGGAGGTTCATCACCGCAGTTGGCTGAGGCTGTTATCATTAACATCAATGGAACAGGTCACAGTTGCTGGTATGCCACATGCCAGTTATCTCCTTTTAAATGAATTATACATGTATTCATTAAAATTCCCTAAGTACTATGGGAACATGAACATTACAAGCATTTTCACCCTGCTTACACATTCAATATCGTGATATGCATGTGCAGCAGAGCTTAGAAGGATTTGACTGTGAAAGGCTTTGCATGCATGATAATGCATCTAGCAGCTCTGTTGAGTATTTCACATTCCATATGCAAAAGTTGTTTGTGTGGCTTTGACTTCGCACCAGCTGAGAATTTAAGAATTCAACTTTGCTCTTTATTTTCTGAAAGTGTACTTCTACTTAGTATTTCTTATAAATCCCAGGGGACAAGTAAGTGCATGCCCTGAGGAGCAGCCAAAACTTGTTTTTCCTGTTTTGATCTGGGAGCTGATGGGAGGACAAACAAGAGGGGATTACAGCAGAGGAGCAGTAGACACATCAAGATACCATCTTGATGAAAAGTTATCTATATGTAATTGCATGTAACCCACCAAATGAAATTATCATCAGGGTCCTTTGGACAGGAAAGATTATTATTTTTCTCATGCTGAAAGATCAACAGCAGTTCAGCTTTTAAAGATGGTCACAGAGATGTTGAACAGGAAGAAAACACTGGCACAGAGCCTCTCTGTCAGCTTTGAATGCCTTGAGGCTATTTCTGTTATGCACACTGGTCTGATGTCCAGCTTTTACATATCTAGACTATTGTCAGAGGCCATGTTTGTAGTTCATCTGTCATTTTTCCTAAGGGTGAAAGGGCAGAAAATGGGCTGGAACTGGGGAGAGAAAGGAAGCATAGAGACACAGTGGTCTAGGCTTACCATCATTAGGAAAATTCTATTCTTTTCACTGAAGATTCCAGATTTAATTTTCCAGAGGGCATACTAATAATTTCCTTAGCGTTTTGTGCTACTTTTCTTTGCAATTATAATAAGGCAGCAGAGCACAGGTTTATTTTTTTCCCCACTAGAAGCAGCTTCAAAATGATTCAGTGAGCAAATTTCTTGGGGATGATGTTTAGTGTTTTTAGGGCATTAGGAAGAGGAACACCTGTATTCCAGCACACATTTTCCAACTAATTTACATTTCAAAGACGCCCATCATCTATACACTGAATTAATTTCATCTCAAATCATTGTGTTATGAGGATTGGTTATAACGTTGTTTTGGGAGTTAAAGCACTTCAACATTCTGACTTTCTGGGTAAGTGTTCTTGTTACCTGCTGGTTGCACAGAAGACAGAGACTACATCAGCCATTGTTTATGTAATAAAGTGTTGTACTGTCAGTGCTAATTAGACATGATCAGACCAAAAGTATCAGTTCTGAGCTTGTTCCAGCTCTCTGTTTCTGTATCCAGACTGTTAATCAGAATGTGGAAAACTGGTATCTGCACATTCACACTGAGTTGTCTCAAAGAACAATTTATTATCTCTAGAGAATTCTTCAGACTGCATATGAGAGTACTCCCCACTCCTCATACATTTTGTTGATATTCCAATAGACTTCCTGAATTATGGGATTCTAGTCTTTTTCCAACTGAAGTGACAAATTCCAAATAAAGCAAAATTTTGCATGCTTGGGATATAGCCTATTCCAATAAACCATATACTTTAACAACCTTCCTTTGCAGTTTTGGCATAAAAGCTGCACAGTGAAAGTGGCAACTGCATGAACTACAGTACACCTAATTATTTCTGCAACTTCCCATTCTCTTGTGATGTTCTGTGATAGCCTTCCTGTTAAAACTCATGCATGTCATAATAAATCTAAGCACTTGACAAGCGTGATGATGTGCCTCTGTGCTTCTGGTTTTGATTTGAATTTTCTTTCTTGGGTTGTGCTCACTACCCATGTGATGTAGCTTAAATTTTAATTCACTTT
The DNA here is from genome assembly GCA_013401135.1 of Cettia cetti. Taxonomy (NCBI): domain Eukaryota; kingdom Metazoa; phylum Chordata; class Aves; order Passeriformes; family Sylviidae; genus Cettia; species Cettia cetti. Next base: position 61,234 of record VZUI01085243.1, read on the forward strand.
CCTACATACAAGTATTGACTGGCATTTGAGACTGGCCAGTGCCAGGAGGCAATGTATCTCCAAAAACTCCTTTGAGTCTGCCACCCTTTAGTGGGTATTTTAGATATCCTACAGGTTCAAAAATATAAATGCATGCTCATGTTTGGGAAAGTGAATTAAATTCTCTCTAATTATAAGGTATCTTTATCAGGAGACTTGTTCCTGTGATCTTTTGTGTAGATCAGTGAAATCCTGAACCTTGATGGGACATCCAAATTCTACTTTTGATCAAATAACTGTTAGACCTGTTAGACCCCAGCACTGCCATGAAATTACAGGGTGGTCCTTCCCTTTCACTTGTGCTCCTTAATACAGCTTTTCCCTTTGGTGAGATTTAGCATTTCACTTCCATACATTTCTGCTTTATTTGAGAGAATTACTTTATTGAAGCACAGCTGGTGATTTAAATTCACATTTTTTACTTTGGACTCTTTGAACTATATCCACCTTTTGCCTTTCTCACCTATAAATGTTAAAGTTTGTTATTCTGTTTGTATCTCAATTCCTACTTTTCTCAAAATTTAGAACAGTTTGTGTATTGAGTAGTAGATAACTAGTTTTGAGGGTTTTTTTGTCTCAGGTAAAAACATTTGAAAAAATTATTTGTTTGAGTTTACTGGGTAAGGTCAATGTGACAGGAGTTTCAGTATTCTTGTCTCTTTCATAAAGAGTAATAGTTCAAAATTGTATAAAAATCTGTAAGCAAGAAAATGGTGGAAAACATCAACACACAGTGTAACCAGACACCTCCCAAAAGGGTTGGTATTCTCTCTGCTTTGTTCATCCTGATGACATCAGGAGCAAAATGCACAAGGTGTGATCCAATGCTATCCCATCACAGTTTGCAGAAAACTGCCCTGGAAAAGTGTACAAGACAGATACAGGATGTATAACCAACAATAAAATAGTTGGCTCTAAAGAACCCTTGTTTTCTTTTTTTAGCAGGGGACAACTTTTGTCACTTGTAGCAGTGATACTAGAAATGCCCATTCCGGTGAAGAAAATCTTGTAAATTATTAATAATGCCACAAATAGGTTTCCACAAAGAGCACATGTCACCAAGATTGTCAGGAAGAAAACAAACAATTCATGAGGTGACATTTTTTTTTGCTAGTGGGAAATTAGATTGTGAAACTCTTCCATTTCTGTGTAATAGGGACTCATAATTTGTAATGATCAAAAGGAAAATATTACAATGGAGTAACAACATTACAGAAATTTTAATGGGAAAGAAACCAACAAAACACTCAATCCCAAAAATGCAAAGAAAATTACAAAACAAAAAGATAAAAAAATGAACTGAAAACAGATGTGAAGTTACTATTAGACACCTATAAATATAATCTACATTTTAGGAACAGGACAGGCAAAGAAATTTCATACAGCTGGTTAGTAAGGCATTACATATTGGTTATTTAGCATTTTTTTTTCCTGTAAGTAAAACACTGGGAGCACAGTAAACGCACAAGCATATATTAAAACCCAATAAATCCTCCATTTTGCCTCTCCCCAGCTAAGTTGTTTTCAGAGAAAAAAAATCTGTAATGATAAATAATGCAACCTTTGTGGGAGAAGAGGTGATGGGAAGAAAAAAGTACAACAACAAGAAAAAGCAAACTCATAGAGCTTAAATCTTACAGTCCTTTTGTCATTACTTGATTTTCCTTTACCTTCCAAGGACATGCACCAAGTACTGGAAAAAGCTGCTTTCCCTCAATTATACCTGTAGGAAGAATAAATAAATAAATTTCTAGAGCCTTTCTGAACACTGACATCTTCTTCCCAAAAGAAATTGCTAAAGAAGTAATTACAGATGGGGAAAATGGGCACCAGAATTTACCCTATCACAACGTGTCTCAGGGCTTTGATGTAGTTCCATTCATGCTTGTGCTTTGTAGCTGTATTTTTGCGCCTTTACATAGAAGCTGGGTAAGGTGAGCTGTTGTTTGTTTCCTCATGATGGTTCTACGGCATAGCCAGAGGCTGGAAGTGGTCAGTACATTTTTTGATTTTAGATTATATCCTTAATTCTTTCAACAGGACAGAAACCAACAGGTTTGGCATTTCTTAATGAGGCAGAGAGTGAATGAGCATGAAATCTACACAGTATTTACTCACTGACCTTTATCTTTGTAAATCTTTTGTCAATCTGAGACAAACACTGTGCTTCTGTAGGATTATGTTGCATTTTTGAGAAAATTTAATTTATTCAGGTAAAAATAGGAAATTAATATACTTTTTTGATAACTTAGTGTGATAAGACTTTAGTAAAAAAAGATCATCAGGATTTATCTTGATGTGTTAAGGGGCTAGAAAAAGTTTTACATAGTTGAAGGAAAAAGAAAAGAAAATCTACTCCTTGAAATGATTTGTGAATAATCTCATGTGTTATATTATCTTTCCTTTGTCTTAGTATTTAAGTATAGTAGAAAAAGAAAGCAAGATAAATAATGTCAGAAATGTAAGACTTTCTTGGTGGAAAAATAATGTGGATTAACTTTTTTACCAGTAAACCTTTTCTTAAAAGTGAAAACGTGGTTAAAGATCCAACTTTTTTGGCAATTTTCTATATCCATAATAGTTTAGAACTATTTTTCTAGGCATATGTTATTTTTTTACATGACTATATATATTTTTTTTTTAATTAGAGATCTGAATACAAGGTAGGTGAAATGGAGAGAATTATTTTAATTTTAAAGGACTTATGTAAATTTCTGTCTTTAGAATGAAACAATGGTTGTTTTAGTACCTTGTAATTGCAGAATTTAAGTAATATATCATCCACTGTCTGCTTACATTATTAAACATTTAGGATTTTCTTATTTGCCCACTGTAGTAGAGTAATAAGTATGTTAGGAGTGCTAAATATTTTTTCATGATTTTTCTAATGCTTTCATCTGTAAAGAAATGTTAGGGAAACATGTTCTTTATTTTAGCAGTTTTGAAGACATTAATTTATAAAAGATTTTAAAAGAGAAAACAGTTGATTTTTTTTCCCAAGCAGTTTAACCAGGCATATACAACAACATTATTTTTCTAGGATTGCTTTTGAATTAGTCACCTCCAAGTTATGTCTTAACCTTTGTTGTAATCACCTTGAACATGTAAATACATAATTGTTATCTATGTTCAAATGTCATAACTTATTCCAGTTATAATGATTGATCTTATCATTTGCTTCCTTCATGTTTATTTTTTAAATATTGATGACCGAAACTGAAGTTATTGCTTTTTATTTTTACATACATAGTAGTGATCTGCTTATTAGTGTGGAAATTGCTTGTTTACTGCTAATTATAATCTTGTCTTCTGATTTAGGCTATGTCTTCCCTTGACACTTCAGGCATTCCTCAGGTACAGGAAAGGAGATAACAGTAGAGAAAAGTTTGAGAAAATATGAATGATCAATACATTTGTTAAGACTATTAATGAAATTACATTACTTTCACCATCCAACAGATGAGACCAGTCTACACGAAGAAAGAAGGAATAACAAATGGAAAGTTAGATGCATTTCTTGCAAGCTGTTAGATAATAGCTTAAATATATGTGAAAAAGACAAGCACCCCTTTCCCCAAGGCCCAGTTTTCTAATTATCTTTGACAAGCAGAATTACTGCAAAGGTTTTATAATACTTGAAATTTATGTGTGTGGTTTATTGTTTGACAAGATGCCAACACTGATGATGTAAGTCCATTAACAGCCCACCTGCAAGTGAGCTACCACCTAGGTGTGGCAGCCAAAGCAAATCACAGCTTTAAGTGAATCGGCTCAAAAGTGTGGGAGACCAAGTGGTCTAGGGAAATATTTCTTTAGAAATAAGAGAGTCTTTCTTTCTTATCATTAAATATTTCATCCAAAGAGAAATTGATGTGTTAATAACACCATTCCCTTAAATATTTGAGCAATGTGTAAGATATTAATGCTATACTGGTTCTGTCCATTTATTACTAAAGAGAGAGAAAGTTGGCTAATGACCAGAAAGACAAGACACTACAGTGTGGAGAAGGAATTGCTTAAAGGTAAAATTGTAGTGAACTGAGATTAAAGAGGGGTAGAAGAACATGCCCTAGGAGAAAGAAAGTGTAGAACCAAGATGTGATGCAAATCTGAAACAATAAGAGCAAAAGTAGTAATCCTTTCAAAACAAAGAAGTAAAACAACTTTTTAGAAAATTCTACTATGCAATTATCTCTTAACTTTTACAGCAATACTCGGTTTATTTCAAGCATCCCAGATGGTGCAGCAGTATCCTTTAAAAATCTGTCTGATGGGGCAGGTAGTGTGTGTGTATGTGTGGTGTTTGATATCAATATATTTTGCCTCCTTTGCCTCCTAGACAGTGAAGAATTGCTGTGTTTATTGGGACTCTGGAAACACAGAGTCAGCAAATTCTACTCAGGTCAAAATGAAGTAGAATTCTCTTAAAATTATGTTGCATTTTAAGTGCATACTGAGTAAAATCTTGTTTAGGATGTGGTATATTAACCTCTTTTTTGCTTTATTTTATAACATTTCTCCTAAATCATGTGTAGTGCCTAAATGAGAGAGATTGTATTTAAAGAGTTTGGTATGCAGTGCCCTCCTTGCCAAGGTGACATATGCCATAATGTCTAGTAAGTGATCTTTTCCCAGAGCACATATGTCGGGTACATATGGACACCAGTAACGAGCAAGATGCCATTAGAAAATACTTTTGATAATTTTATCCTAAATATTCATAAATATTGATGACTTTGAATTTAAACCTAGCCGCAGCATTTTGTAATCATCATCATCATCATCATCATCATCATCATCATCATCATCATCATCATCACAATACTAAGAAAAACAGCAATATAAACAACTAATACTAATATTAATACTAATACTAATAATCCCTTTTCAAAGTTTCCAAACCCCAGCTTAATTTTCTTGGTATTATGAAATGGCACCTTTTCATCGTATTTACTCCTGCCATCCCTAATGAATTACCAGGTGTGAGATTAATGAGTGGAGCACATGAGACCTGCCACAGTTAATCACGTTTGTAACCTTTCAGATACACAGCAGAATATTTCTTGCTGTGAAACATCCTTTACCTTTTAATCTCTGCTGAGCATAGTGCTAACTCAACACTGTAAGTTTTTTCTTTTGTATTTCAAATTAAGTCATCAAATTATTATTCCTCTTTCATATTTTTCTATCAGAGAACTGTTTGTATTTCAAGGAAATACTGAAGTAGTCAGAGAGTGATAAGCATAATAGTAAATTTTTCTGGAATTAAAGAAACATGTAAATAGATATGAAAGAGGTGGTACTTTTGCAATCATACCTCCTAATATTTACAGATAACATAATTTTTAGAACAAGTGTTGATTCAGAAGTTTACACTTTATTTTTAACTTTGTGTGAAGTTTCAAAAGATCACTTGAGAATATTCTATAAATGACTGAGTTAATTAAATGGAACTGAACATAAAAGGAGGCTTTACTTGTTCTCACGTATGTTGCTGAATATAGGCAGAAATATGTAAGGCTTGAAAATTCCAAATTAATATTCTTTTCTTCTAGAACTACATGAAAGAGCTCTATGCAAATAGATATTTGTCTACTTATTAATATATATTTTTAATTGCAAGTTAAGGAATGTTGGTCTAAATCTTGTTAATAATTCTTAGGGGAATTGAGCATATATCATAAAATCACAGAATGGTATGGGTTAGAAGGGATTTTAAAAGTCATTTAGTTCCATCTACCATGCAAAGGGCAGGGGTAGCTTGCATTACATCCAGTCTGTCCTTGAATACCTCTAGGGAGAATCCACAACCTGTTGCAGTACCTCACTACCCTTACACTAAAGAATTTCTTTATTTTAGTCTAAACCTACCCTCTTTCAGTCAAAAGCCATTCCTTCCTGTCCTATCACTACACGCCTTTGTAAAATGTCCCTCTTCAGTCCTCTTGTAGCTCTCCTGTAGGCACCAGAAGGCTGATATAGTCTCCCTAGAGCATTCTCGTTTCTAGGAAAACAGTCCTAACCCTCTAGGGAGTCCACCTTCCTAGGAGAAGTGCTCCAGTCCTCTGATCATCTTTATCAGCCTCCTCTGGACTTTTTTCAGCAGATCTATGTCCTTTTTATGTTGAAGGCTGCAAAGCTGGATGCATCACTTGAGGTGGGGTCTCATGAGAGCAGAGTAGAGGAGGAAGAATCACCTCCCTTGGCCTGCTGGTTACTCTTCTTTTGATGCAGCTCAGGATACCTTTGGCTTTCTGGCCTGCAGGTGCACATTATTGGGTCATGGCAGGCTTCTGGCCAACCAGCATCCCCAAGTCCTTTACCTCAGGGCTGCTCCCAGTGCCTTCTCTGCAAGGTGCACTTGTAGCCCAGGACAAGTGCAAGTGCCCCGGGTCAGGGTAATCCTAAACTTAAGTATAATCCTTGTCAAATTTCATAAAGTTCACAGAGGCCCCCCTCTCAAGCCTGTCAAGGTCCTTCTGGATGACATCACTTTCCACCCAGCATGTCTACTGCACCATGCAGCTTGGTGTTTGCAAACTTGCAGAAGGTGCACTCAATCTGACAATGTATCTCATCAGGTGCCATGGATTTGTGTAACTCCAGGTTCTTCAGATATTCTTGAACCTATTATTTTTGTCCACCAGGTGGAAGGTAAGAAAACAGAAATAAGTGAGTTTCTTCTTACTTGCTGTTACAGGAAGAATTCACTCAAAGAATGCAAACCAAGCTATTATTTTTTAGCCCACTTTGTCTGGCCAAAATTACTAAGAAAAGGCCTTTTCCTTGAGCTTGCAATGCAGGATACAACAACTTGCATCATCTTGTTTCAGTTGAAGCTTTTGTATTTTAGCTTGTTTTGGCGACGGTAACTGTTGTCTAGCAGTCATGTCACTGACACCTAAATTATTTTTAGTTCTTGCTTATCTTTGTGCAGATATATAGTGCAACATCTCATGCTAGATAATCATTCCGAGGACAATGAAAATGTGGTGTAGTAGCAGAGAGGCCTGGTACTACAGGCAGCAGCTCTAGGTAGTAATACTCAACTGAAACAACTGATGAGTTATAACTGTGGAGGGTGTGAAAGGCAGGGTTCTGACTCCACTATGACCTGCCCCTGGAACTAGGAGCTTTTATCTCAGAGGCAACACGACATGGAGGCCCAACCTAAGTAGGCTCCCACTGATTGAGAAGGCCCATAACAACAATTAATCAATAGGATAAGAGATTTTCCCTAAAAAATCAGGCATGCAACTGTGACCAGAATGGTAACAGCCTAGAATCTAGTATAAACCCTCTCCTTATACACAGGAGGTGTGCTTACAATAGCAAAAACATTTTTTGCAACCAAAATTAGTTCCATGTACTAAATATATATTTTATATCTACATACAGATAAAAAAAATTAAAATAGGAAAATCCATAGAAAGAAAAATCAGAAAAAGTATTCTAAATATAATAGCAAATACTATGTATCATCAACTACAGATACTTTTTAATATTTAAAACCTTTCATTTATTTTAGAAATCTAGATTTTAACATGATCTGTCTGTAAACTGGCAGGAAGCACTAATGCTGCTGTAGCCTATACAGTCTTAATACAAAACCAATAATTTTATTCAGACTTGCAAATCTAATTTCACAGAAATTTCCTATATACAAAAACAACAAGTAGAAAACCTCAAACCCAATAAAAGTAAAAATAGTGCTAATTTTTTGCATGAATTGTTTAGAAACAGAAGGATAATATTTTTTAAAAAAATTACTATTACTATTACTTTTTAAAAAATAATTATTATTATCTGGTTTTTATTCAAATCAAATAAGTTGCTTTTTAAAAGGGTGAATAATAAGAAAACCTTGCTTTAATTAAAGGAATAGCACAAGCTACATTTTATGAACTTAATTCTATCATATATGCACTGCAATAGCATTTAACACCACCTTTGTTCCTCTAAATGCTACCACCAATATCAGCACCTTAAAATGCATACATACTTGTTTTTACAGGTTTCCAACACTTGTTTTATACTATTGATCCAATGATACAAACCATAAACAAATTTTACATGAATCTTATTCAAACCTCTATCTCATCTTGATTTTTTTTACTGTTGTATTCTTGCTTAAAGTTTACTGTTCACATACCTTTGATGAGGTAATAGCTGGTTCCTCCATCCTTATCTATTACATTTTATAAAGACCCCACAGACTGAACATTCCATAATATCTAAAGTCATTAAGCACTCAACAATTTTTTCATTATTACCATTCCCTATTTGCCTCAATTTCTAAGTCTGAATAGGACCTGAAACTTATCTCATCAAAGCTGAGAGGCTTCACAGCTGTATTACATATAAGTCCTATCAAGATTCACAAACTATGCATTCCTTCATCTGCTTCCCCTGAGGGATCCCATGCATCGGATCATACCTACCAGATGGCTTGGCCTTTATGAAACAAAGCAAACAGAACTGCTTTCCCCGAAAACACAGATAGGAAGCGATAAATGCTGCATTCTTCCCCCAGCTTACTAGCCTACAAGCCAGAACTCTTACACTGTATGGAAAAACTGGATTCAGTGCCCTTCACAGGCACTCTTCTGTCTTCTGTGTCTTAACATCAAGATATAGACTAAGCTCCCATATGAAAAAGGATTTATATACCACTGTCAAGAAAAGAGGCAAAATGGAAGTAGCTTTTAAGTTACTGTAAAGCACTCACCTGGAATGCAGGATAATTAATTTTTTTTCTTGCTTGAAGAATTATCACTATTAAGCACTCAGTCTGTGTAACATACACCTCACTAGAGGTTATACTTCATCATAGTGACTCCAGGAATTCCACAAGAGAGTTGCTCACTGATTTTTTTTTCTTGTTTATTTCACATATTTTGATTCCTTTGATTAATTTAAATTGCATCAGATGACTGATGGCGTTACTTGTTAATGGTATTACCTCCTTCTGAAGCAACCTAGAAGGACCTGTCTTGTCACATAAATGTCCTAAGGATCTTTACGTTATTGATTTATTATTTAAATACATAGGAATTTAGGAGTTGAATTATAATTGAGAATCTAAATGCACTTAAATTTGGAAACATTCACAATGATGTATTCTGAAATATGTAATCTGCACATGTAAATTTGTAAGAGAGTTTACCCCATTTAGACTATCATTCAGCACTTTGTGATGGTTTTGGCTGGGGGAGAGTTAATTTTCTTTGCAGTGACTAGTAGGGGACTGTGTTTTGGATTTATGCTGAAAATGATGTTGATAATATAGAGATGTTTTCGTTATTGCTGAACAGGACTTACACAGAAACAAGGCCTTTTCTGCTTTTCCCATTCTTACTCTGGTGAGGAGCCTGGAGGTGTAGGGGAGGCTGGGAGGAGACACAGCTGAGACAGGTGATCCAAACTGACCAAATGGATATTCCAGGCTGTATGACATCATGCTCATTTAATAAAGTGAATGGAAGGAGGAGAAAGAGGGAAACAGTGTGATGGTGTGATGGTGCCTGTGTTCCCAAGAAAGTGTAGTGTGTGATGGGGCCCTGCTACTCTGGTGATGGTTGAACACCTGTCTGCCCATGGGAAGCAGAGAATGAACTTTCTTTTACTTTGAGTGTGTGGCTTTTGCTTTCCCTAAGAAACTCTATCTCAACACACAAACTTTCTAGCTTTTATGCTTCCAATTTCTCCCTGATTCAACTGGTTGGGAGAGTGAATGGTACTTGCTTGCTGGCTGGGGTTGAACCACAACCCACTTTGAAATGTGATATTTATAGATCTTAGAATGATTTAGTGTGGAGAACACCTATGAGATCATTGAGTCTAAATGCTGAACAAGTCCACCACTCAGCTACTGTGGGAGTTGGTCAGGAGGAGACTGGCAGTGAGTTGGCCCTGGCTGACCACACAGAAGGCATCAACTTAAGGCCTTGAGAAGCGGAGTGCTGAGAAGGAGAATATCTAGATAGGTTATGGGGAGAAGCATGGGATTATGGGCATAGTTATGTTAATATGAGTTATGCCACAATTTCTGTACAAGGTTATGTGTTAATCATTCGTCAGTTACTTTTCCATATATGGTTACTTTGTTGTTCACAGATTGTTCTACTATATAATATTCTGTTCCTTTGTAATATTGGTCTTCTGTTGGCTGCCCACCCCAGGGCTTCATCCCCTGGGGCTACTGTGTACAGCTTCTCTTTTTTGTTAACTGCCTTAATAAATTTTTTTTTGGGCAACCACAGTGGTACCTTCTCCTTGTAGTTCCCCGGTGGCCGTGGCGGGTCCCTGGCTGTGGTTGTCTGGTTAAGCTGGTGACTCAGCGCTCTCGCCAGACTGCGATACGGCTGCCGACCCTGAATCAGGGTGAACCCTGTTCATCAAGTCAGGTCGGCCAGACAGCAACAAACTCCATCTCTAAATGCCATACTTGTATGTCATTTAAATACCTCCAGACATGGTGACTCAAGCATTTACCTGAGCAGCCTGTACCACTGCTGCTTCTGTGAAGAAATTTTTCCTACCATCAATGATAAATTATGGAAAGGGGTTTGGGGAGCATTTTCAGCGGCTCCCTCAGTGTCCTTGGCTGGATCCCATCCAGTCCCATAGACCTGTGTGCCTCTAAGTGACGCAGTAGATTGCTGAACATTCTTCCTGCGGGGGTTTCATTCTCCTCCCTGTCCCTGTCTTTAGCTCACGGTACTTATCTACAGAACAACTGGTCTTACTATTAAAGTCTGAGGCAAAGGAAAGTATTAAGTATCTCTGTTGTCCTCACCTCTTTCTCTAAAAATAAGATTCAGTGAGAGGAATAGGGAGCTATATTAACTAATCAGAAGAAAATCAGAAGAAAAAGAAGAAGCTGAAAGTATTCAAAGTCAGTCAGGTACAAAAATATTTCAACTGGATTTTTTGCTTTCAGGGTTTTCTTTTCAGGTATGGTCAATTACTAGCATGGGGTTAAAAACACACAGAAATTGTAACATTCACTTTTCCCATACTTGTCTCACTGGGAGATGAAATCCACCTGTCTTTTCCCAAGTTATGAATGGAAATTAGCTATATCACCACTTATGCTCAACATAAGCAATCTTACATTCCCACTCTCAGTATATAGCTAAGAATGCAACATTTCAATTTGTGACTAGTTTCAAGCACAGTACTGTATATTGCTTTGCATTTTCTCTTGTGTACTGAGTCCTCCCAAACCAGCTCAATAACTTCAGCCCTGATTACTTTCCATCAAAGTCAAATTTCCCTAAAATCCTATCTCATGTTTCTAAAGATCCACTGTCTTATTCATCTCTGGCTTTTGTCCTCACCTGGAGAGTGGGTCCTGGTGCTACCTCTGGTGCTGTGTAACATGATCCACTGCAGGAACAGTGCTGTGGGATGAAACACAAATGTTAGCCTTGGAACAGTTAAGCTGGTCAAGCAAGTGTATGGCAGACTCAGGGTTCCCATCGACTGTATCCTACAGAAAAGGGAATATAATTTTTATCTAATTAGATTCTATAGAAGATGAAGAGGTATCAACAAGATAACTAGCCTCACCACAGAATATGGATTATCCTGGTGATTAGTAAAAATCTGCTTATTTGCTACAAACTAGACAAAGCTATGTTTAGGTAACCCAAATTACATTTTCTGAATGTATTTTCTTCCTCCAGCAGCTAGAAACAAAGGGACAATAATACCAGTCAGTCTCAAAAAGATTTGTCTGAATTGTCTAATATGCAGCATTTGATTTGGTAGTGATTTACTAGTGTAAGCATGCTCTCAGACCGCTTACAAACCTTGTTGCTGTTGGACACAAAAAAAAGAGCTTGAGTCTATGGTAGTAGAAAGATCAGAAGGGTTTTTTATTTACAATTTGTGCAGCATTTTTATAACATGCTGCACTAAGAAACCATATGATTGGTCAGTAGAATAAGCATCTCTCTCCATTAACCAATGGAGTAACAAAAACAAGTAACAAAACACCTGGTAGAGAGATTACTATGGGAACTTAGAGATGTTATGAAAATAAAAAAGTTGTTTACATTAACCATCCTTGAAAGGATGAATTTTCTCAAGGGAAGAAAAATCAGCTACTGACAGACTAAAAACTTTACAGACTCAGAAAATCAGACCCACAAGACCTAAACATTTTTTGCGAAGAATACATCTCCTAAAAGCCTTGCTGGAAGCTCAGTAGGTGTAAATTAGCATTTCCCATGTCTTGGTAGTCACAAGCCCTTGCAGCTCTTCACACATCAGCTGTTGGAAATGTAGATTCCGGTGGAGTTATTAGGCAGCTCAGCAGGGTTTTGGAGAAGCTAGGGTGACATATTGGAGTATAGATTTATAAACAGGATAAGGTGTATTGTTGACTTACGTTAAGTCAGATGATGCATGGAAGGTATGAACTAGTCTGACATACTTCAAAAGAGAGGATTCTACACTCTACAGCAAGATAATAGCAGGCATATGGACAATTACTGCAAGCCCTAAGGTCACACAGAAAATCCTTAGCAAAGATTTTAAATCCAGGTTGAAGTCCTGATGCATACCATCACCTCTTTGCTTCTTTTTTTCTTTTTATTTAAATGTGAATGTTTCAGAAAAGTTATTCAGTTCTGCATTAATCAAGCAGCATGGTTCAGCTAGTCTTGTAGAATTTGCACTAAGGGTGAGGTTATAGAGATTATCAGTATTTCCTACACCTCCTCTGCAAAGCAAGTCTTAATAGTAGGAAAACACAGCTTGAAGCCAGCTACAGTTGATTTCAGTGGGAATTGCTCAGCCCCCTTCTCCATTTCAGTGGCAGACAGCATGGGCTAACTGCACAAAATATAAATGCTCTGTCAGCTTCTAAATGAGTGGCTTGTAAGAATGGAGTCAACACATTTCTTTGAACTTCTGCAAGTGTTTATTCTCTTTTTTCCTTTTTTCCTCTTTTCTTTTAATTTGCCAATATTTTCCCCTTATTTTTATCTAATTAAATTGGCTGTTGTTCAAGAGAAAAACAACCCAGTCCATATGTCACTGTGTTCATTGCAGGCAAGTGTGGTAAAAACATAGCAACCTCTTCTATATTTTTTTCAGTAGACTGTAATAAAACTGTGCTTATTAGTTATGCGATTAAACCAAAACAGCATTTTTTGCTTCGTTTTAAAGAAAGATAAAACCTAGTATCTTAAATACACAATTAGTCTTCTTAAAAAAGTAAAATAATTTTAAAAATAAGATTTTCAAGGCCTTTTCCTCTGTCTTTCACAAATGAGGCCACACACCTGAATTTTATTCAGAGAGTCAATGAACAGTGAATAGATTAATGTCTGTTCACTTCCATTCCCCACAGCATATCTGGATTAGGTATATGTTACTTTCCAATAGATACAAATTATCTGGGAGGAAATGTATCACTAACATTATTATGCTTTTACCACCACTGGGAGGACTTTGTGACATCTTAAAACTGGAGTGGAGCGCTCTAGATTTCCACAGCCAGAGTTCTGTGAGGTAGATCCCAACAGTGAGCCAGGAGTGTTTGTTTATCGCACCCTCACTCCAAGGTAGTAGCAAATTCCCATGGATTTGTGGGAAGCAAAATGTGACAATTTCCTATTTCCTATTTCTTCTGGTACCAGTTTAATGCTGGATTTTCAATGCATTCACATTAAAAGATTATATGTGCAGCTATTCCCCCCCATGGAGGGGCTACCTCCTGTAATCCTTGCACTTCATTGTTTCACAGAAGTTGTCTTCCCATTTTTAAAATCTGATCTTGCTTCATACTTTTTATATCCATACATAAGTGTTTTTTTTATATTGTGATTCCTAATGTTGACAGCCAGGCAAATTTGGCTGCATATTTCTGCACATGGATGTGCAAAGGACTACATCCCAGGTCTACTTTGATTTATTCACTATTCTCATTACTTAAGAGCATAGGAAAGCCCATAAATACCTAAACTTACTGTTCTGGTCTGTATATACCTAAAGTTATTGTTCTTGTCTATAGCCTCTCTCTGATAATGGCCAAGATTTAGGGAAATGGGGATCTTTACAATGTTACTTCCCCAGACATACCCTCAAAATGCTTCCAATCTGAATCAGGGATCTTTTTTTTAAAATTATTATTTCTTTTCTGGAGGATGACCCCGTGCAAAGCAGCTCTGCAGAGAAGGACCTGGGAGTCCTTGTGGACAACAAGTTGTCCATGACACAGCAGTGTGTCCTTGTGGACAAGAAATTCAATGATATCTTGGGCTCCATTAGGAAGACCATTGCCAGCAGGTCGAAGGAAATGATCCTACCCCCCTACAGTGTCCTGGTGAGGCACATCTGGGGTTCTATGTCCAGTTCTGGGCTCCTCAGGACAACAGAGATATGGAGCTCCTGGCTCAGGTTGATGACTAAAGGGCTGGAACAATTCTCTTACGAAGAAAGGCTGAAGCATTTGGGCCTGTTCTGCCTTGAGAAGACAGAGAGGGGACCTTATCAATGTGTACAAGTATCTGAAGGGAGGATATCAAGAAGATGGTTCCAGGCTCTGTTTGGTGATGCCAAGCAATAGGACAAGAGGCAACAGGCAGAAACTGATGCACAAGAAGCTCCACCTGAACAGGATTAAGAACTTTACATTGTGAGTGACTGTGGACTAGAACAGGTTGCCCAGACAGGGTGTGGATTCTCCCTCACTGGAGGTACTCAAGAACTGTCTGGACAAAATCCAGATCTATGTGCTTTAGGAGGACCCTGAATGAACAATCGGTCACTGTGGTCTCTTCCCATTCTATGATTCTATCCTTTAGACATATTTATATTTAATAATCCTTGAAGAACTTGGTTTTTATGTTTTCTATTAATTTATCAGTTTTATTTTTAGAACTCATGGACATTTGGATTCTATATTATCTCATGGTAGAATTTTTAAAGGTTTAATTTTGGAAAGCTGCTTCACTTCGATGCCTTTTTATTGAGAAGATAAATAGAATAATGAAACCTGAGCTTCACGTAGCAGTCAAGATGTCAATTCATCATGCATTTAAACAGGATCATATTGACATGTTGCATTTTGCTCTCTACTTCCTTTTTTTAATAGTTTTTATGATCTCTTTTACCTTTTTTGATACCTATTTAAACCATACTGATGTTCCATAGTGGCATCCAAAGACTCTCAAGTAACCTCTTGAATTGTAGCAGCTGATTTAGAGATTCTAAAATTATAGATGTAACTTATAGTTAATAAGAATGTAAATGTTTTATTTTTTCTGGCCATAAATATAGGTATTGCTAGTATTTTGGTTACAGATTACTGCATTTTAGTTTACATATTTTATAATATTAATTAAGTCAGAACTAAAATTCAACTAATATCATACTTTTATATAATCTTGGCCGAAATCTTTCTTACTCATTTTTGTCCAGAGAATCTTGAATGTAAATCTCTCCCTAAGAAATCTGTGATTCCTATTTTGCTTTGAAAGCTATAAATATCTCATTACATTTCCAGATTCAACTTGGCATCTGTCACCAAAATGGAAGCAAGTGGTATAAATCAAATTACTGTGTAGAACTTTTGATTTAATTCAAGTGGTTACAGTTCACATGTTTTACTCTTTTATATGTAGTCTCAATCTGAAAATATTTGTCTTTGTCCTTATGTCTTGAAATTGAGTCTGTTTTTGAACTCACACATTTCATTCCATATTTAATAACTCCTCATATTAACATTGCTAGTATTTTTAACCAACTTTACATGGATAAATTCCACATTCTCCTCTTGCTTGAATACTCAGTGTAGAGATACATTAAAATTTGTTGAAGAAAAATCTGAATGAGAGAGAATGGGTCTCTATACAACAACTATACTATCTCTGAAATGGAGAAAAGAATCTAAAGGGGAAATATGTTATTTTTCTATGTTTTTATTTTTGCTAACTACTTAGTGACAAGTTATAGTTCATGTACCTCTTTTTAGGACTAATTCTTTAAAAAGTTAGAATTTAGCCTATTGAAACTGCCAGAAGCTACTATCAGGAACAGGGATGTGTATTAATGACATGATTGTGTAGCAGTCCAGATATTTTATTTTGATTAAGTATCACACTGCCTATAAAATGCATTTGTTGTCCTGTTGAAATTAATGATTCTCTCATTAACCTCTAACTGTGCAGGCTATTATACATCTTGTTTTCACATGGTCTCCATACAGATGAATGGTCCCTTACAGACTCTGCTTCAGATGAAACAAACAGCTGTGAGTTTCAGCTGCCTTAGATGCTCATAGAAATTTTCATCAAGTTTAACTGTGTTGGTTTCAAGATACTTAGTCCCAAATTGAAATATTTTATTGAAATAACAATCATGACTGTATGAGGATGTGAAATTTATAGTAAATATAAACAAAAGTTTAAAGACTCATTCTCTCACTAGTTTCAACTAAGGGTTACTGGTGATTAAAGATTATGATTTTCTTTTTCCTGTATCATTAATGCTTGTCTGTGTGTGTCTGTGTGTGTCTGTGTGTGTTAGGATCTCAATAATTTTTAGTTGCAATACAATGAAGAATCTTGACACCAGTTAACAGAGCACAAACAGCAAGATTAATAGATCTAGACTCACACAAGAAATTCAATTCCTGAAAACCATAGCCTTGTAGTGTAAGACAATTTAAAATTACAAATGAATAGGCAATATTTGGAAAAAATCTGCAAATAGGATGACGAAGGACGTGTGGTTGTCCTGAGGAGCAACAGTGTGTAGCTTCATAACTTTTTTTCATTTAACCACCTTCAATCATTTCCAAGGGACTGCTTTCTGCATTCAATTGGCCCAGACCTCAGTGGGATAACAATATGATTTCCTTCAGCGTGTTGCTATTGTTTTGTGTATGCATTCTCTAAAAGGACGGCACACATCAGGCTCTGAGCAGAACCCAGCAATGGGAGTGGCTGATATATCAGCAAGAAGCCAATTATATGCTGACTCTGACCTTCAGGCAGAAACCTATTCTAGTATTGTGCATTTGTTTATCCTTTGCAAGCATTCAGAAGAGCAGTCATTTTTATCTGATCAGAAACACAACATACTTTGTTTGAAAGGGATTCTACCTCCTCTGCCTGCAATATATCTTTCCATTCTTGAATATGGAAGTCAAGGAAACAACTAAATATCAAGGACAAAGGATACAAATCAGAAGTTTCAGATAAGAGGTAAGGTGTTACAAAGACAGATGTAAAGTAATTTCTATATTTAGGGGAATTTGTAAACAAAAGAGTTGCTCCTGGAAGATTTAACAACATACAATGGCTAAATTCTAGGCCTTGCTAGAGCATTCTTTACTAAATTTGAAGGTAAGACCTTAAGAAATCAATCATATACATATGTACACATGTGCAGAGGCACAATCACAGACATGCCTTTTTCACTGTAGTATGCATGGCTTCTGTCAAGAAAGTAGAACAAAAAAAAGTCTTTTAATGGACATTTTAGGACTGAGTTAGTCATGGTCTTGACACAGCTCAGTCAAAGGCAGAGGCATACTTTTGTCTGTTTTGACTAAATATTATCTTTATGAATTACATTTTTGGCTCTGTGTGAGCAAACCATTTGTCAGTTAGTGCTCCCTTTTTGTCAAGTCACGTCCAGTCACAAGGAAGTGTCATGTTAGATAATGAAATCTGTGCAACCTACATTCTGTAATACTGGTGCAACTTTGCGTTGTTCACCATGCCAGGGGAAAAAAAATAAATCAAGCTGATAAAATCCAAAAGAAATCTGCTTTGGGCTGTATGAGTAACTTGACACTGTTAGCAGGAAAAAGAATTAGAGATCAGCATTTAGTAAGTTATTCTTCTTTAGTACTTAAGGTATGAGTGATATCCAGTTCCCAAAATACTCCATGGGAACATGATGAAAATAATTTGGATAGGCTGCCACAAATTAAAATATTTCCAGAAGTTAATCTTCCGAAAGACATGTTTCATATAATTAACCATGTAAAATTCTTATATTCCTAACTTGTGTCTGGTGAAAATAAGCATAACAGCTTGTCCTAATTGTCCATGCTACTATACAGTTTTAAGACCTGTTTATGGACCACAGATAGGATGCAGCAAAAAGACCTAACCTTTCTCAAAAAATCCTGGGATGATCTGCAGTGCATCCCTTTCAGCATATTCCATGAGTCTATGATTCTATATTAGCTGAGTAGCAATGTGCCTTCATATTTTGATCAAAGCTATGAGTTTTGACCAAAATTATTCTCCTCGGGGATAAATATTGACATTAAAATTGTTTAATATTTTCTTCTATGCTCTGGATCTTGGGAAAGAATGAACCCTTAGCAAGTCTGTGGATGACACCTAATTGCTGCCTTACAGAGGGATGTTAACATGAAGGAGGAATTGATCCATTAGGAATTGCTTAGGGAGTTCAGAAAAGTCCTGCTCCTGGAGGAGAATGACCTGATTAAATTGTTCAGGCCGAGCAAAATCTCTGCAGAAACAGAACCTGGGTGTTGTGTGACCAACAATTTGAACATGGATCCGTCAACAGCGTGTTTGTTCGTGATGGTGATTCCGAACCAGCTAAAGCAGCAAAAATATTGCTAGCAGGTTGAGGGAAGCTATTAGTCTCTTGTATGGCACCTCAGCAAGAATGGTTCATTATTAAACAGAAATATCAGCAAAGAGACCACTGTCAAAGTGCCAACAAGATGTCTGGGAAATAGAGCAGAAGGCATACAAGGTCTATTGAGGAATATGGTTAGTTCAGCTCAACAATAAATGTATCAGAGAGTCTAATAATCTTCAGGTATCTATTGGTGGGAGGTAAAAAATTGGATGTTGACAGATTATTCTTGAAAGCACACAGCAACAAGCTGAGTGGTGTTGTAGACACATCCTAAAGAATGGCATGCTGTCCAGAGGGACTGAGTCAGGCTAAAGTGGATACATGGTCTCATATGGTTTAACAAGACCAAATACAAGGTCCTGCACCTGGGTTGGGGCAAACCCCCCTACCTGGAGGATGAACAGATTTTAAGTCCGAGGAGGACTCGGGGTGCTGGCGGATGAGAGACTGGACACGACCAGCAATGAGCACTTGCAGCACAGAAAGACAGCTGTGTCCTGGGCTGCATCCAAAGCACTGTGGCCAGCAGGGCAAGGGAAGTGACTCTGTTCCTCTGCTCTGGTGACACCCCACCTGCAGTGCTGCATCCAGCTCTGGGGACCCCAGCACAGGAAGGACACCAACCTGTTGGAGCAAGTCCAGAGGAGGCCACCAAGCTGATAAAAAGGATGGAGCACTTCTCCTATAAAGAAAGGCAGAGAGAATTGAGTTTGTTCAGTATGGAAAACAGAAGCCTTCAGAGTGGCCTAATTGCAGCCTTCCAGTATTGGAAGGGAACTTGCAGGAAAGATGAGACAGGACTATTTACAAGAGCATGTAGTGACAAGAAAAAGGGGAATGAGTTCAAATTAAAAGAGTAAGTTTAGAGGAGATATTAGGAAAAAAATTCTTAGCTGTGAGTCTGGTGGAATGCTGGAACAGGTTGTGCAGTGTTGTGGTGGATGCCCCATCCCTGGAGGTGTTCAAGGCCGGGTTTGATGTGGCCCAGAGCAACCCAGTCTAGTGGAAGGTGTCCCTCCAGGAACATTCCCCCTGAAGGGGGTTGGAACTAGATGATCTTCAAGGTCCCATTCCAAACCAAACGATTCTATGATTCAAACAAAAGGCAATGGTCACAACCTGTAATGGAGAAATTCTAACAGTGTATGAAGAAAAAACTTTTTTAGGAGACTGCTTCAACACAAGAACAGAGATGCTGTGGAATCTTAAAAGTGATTTTCCTAATTTGTCTGAATCTTTGAATCTAGCCCTCCATTGACCAGGTTGTCATACTTATGACCCCAGAAGTTCTTTTCAACTAATTTTTTTGATGAACCTGTGATTTTTTTCCCCTAGATCTGAGATACATTTTGTTCTTAAATTTGAAATTTTTAGGTTTAAGTTTTAGAAGTCTGAAAACAGGTTTACTAGAAGATTCCTGAATAACTTTTCATGGCTGGTGATACAGAGGAGATCATCCTGTAAGTGGTTATCTGCTCTGGACTATGTTTTAAAACAGTGTCAAGGACAGTGAATTATGTCACCCACCATTGTCCACTATTATCATGTGGAAAAAAAGTGGTGTAGAAATAATCAGTTTGTTGCTCATTTTTTTCCAGTGGAAATTAAAAACCAAAAGCCAAGAGAAGACATTACTTTGATTGCATACACTAGATAAGAAATTATGTGCAAAAGGTATGTGAGTTAGGGCATTAGAGGAATCATATGCTCAAACAGCATATCTAAAATTAGAACAAATTAATCCAAATCTTCAATTCCAGATGGAAGATCATATGAAAAGAGAGCCAAGAATGGAAAAAAAAAAAAATTATCATGTAAGTAGTGCATTCTCTTCAAAGGAAAAGTTGCCAGTTAATTACAAGTTATGAACTCTTTTTATATATTGTGGAATGATTCATGAGGGCATTAAGGGAAGATTTCATAGTTAGGGGCAGACGTGATTCTCGGATGATGTAAATCAGTCCTTTTCTTTTTGCTTCTCTCAAGATATGCCTTTGTATTCATCTGAAAATCTAGTGAACCAAATATACCAAATATACAACTTTACAGTTAGAATATCATGTATTTGTATGTATCTTTTGAATATTATAGTAAATGGAATTTAATTCTTCTGTTTAAACCAGCTCTACAGGTCTGCAGCATTAAGTAGAGGAACTGGATTTTGTTTCCTATTGGTTTTATACCATTCTCCAAGTCTTTGCAAGTACAGCAACAACAAAAAATGGTAGCATGAATCTATTCCACAACAGACTGTGATTTTGTCAGATCTTATCGGCTCAGATAAGTTGGTCCTGGTCTGTAGCTGTGTTGACTGCAGCAGGGAAGAAATGAACTTAAGGGAAGCCTCTATCTTTCGAGTTTCAGCCTGGTACTGCTGCAGCAAATGGTTTCAATCTTTACTGCATGTTTTCCAGATGATTTTTTTCCTGATATGTCTGTGTCTGGCTTTCCTGAGTTTGAGAATACTGACTTCCAGCTTTGTCTGTGAGTGAGAGGGCAGAAATATGGGATTCCAACTCTGCTTTTCTGATACATCTAGGGAAAATGTTATTATGTAATAACATATGTTATATGTTTTATATGGGTTTATGGCTGCATACTATTCCCATGGAAATAATTTAGCAAAATGCCTTTTTCCAGTTCTTTAGAAAGAACTTTTGGGTGACCATAACGGACATGAAAATAAAAAGAAGACTAAATGATGGAAAATTTTATGTAGAGAAGAAGCATGGACAGAGTAAAAAAGCAAAATATATGAAGAAATATATCAATATCCATTTATTCTGAATTCTTGCTTAAAATTCATGAAAAGGGGAGTTAACTCTTCTTTGTGTATTCCTGGCTTCATTACACACATGGTTTGATGTGCAATGAAGGACCTAATATAATCGGGATGCTATAATATGCTGGGATTTGAAACAGAAAGAATGACACCTGGTTGATAATGTATGAGGGGAGAAAATAAAAAAAAAACACTCACAAATGATAGAAAGAAAAATAAGGAAATAAAGTGATAAAAATGAAAAATAAAGAAGAATTAAAGTGAATTAAAAGAGAAAAGAAAGAAGAAAATGTTTGAAAAATATTTGAAAAAGCAAGGGAACTCAGCCTTTTTTTAGATGTAACTATAATGCTAAGATCCACACATGTAACCATCTACAAACTAACATCTAATCTCAAATATCTTAACCTTGAAGTAAATCCCAGCTGAAGTGTTTAAGAACATCAACAATATGAATATGTTTTCTGTAGCTGGTGTCTTCAAAGTTTATCTGCTTCCAAAGATTTCCCTTCTTTTGGTATTCCTCATGACTCCTATTTCTTCCATTAAAAAAAAAAAAAAAAAGCCACTGAGCAATTAGACCAAAGGTACATGCAGCACATCTCTTTCCTTTGGTAACACCCAGAGGCTGGTAATTAAAAACCAGCATAAAAACTCTTGATTTGGAAATATTTATTGAAATCCAAAATAAATGTCACCATTGTATAGAATAGAGGACTACTTGGGTTTTCATCCTGTTCTAATTCTCTCTTGAGGAGAGCTGGGACACTTTCTTTTCTGGGACATCTGAACTCTTCAGTGTGTAGCTCAGAGGGAAAAGTCTGTTTCCTCAGCATCTCTCATTAATAATTTCCATCATTCTGAGGCAATGTGCTTCCTGTGAAAGGTGTGGAGACAGAAGCAATTTTTATGATAGGACTAGTTCTTTTCAGTACTGAAGCCTGCAATTTTGTGTGACCTT
This sequence comes from Cettia cetti, assembly GCA_013401135.1. Lineage (NCBI taxonomy): Eukaryota > Metazoa > Chordata > Aves > Passeriformes > Sylviidae > Cettia > Cettia cetti. The sequence continues at coordinate 83,661 of VZUI01085243.1, forward strand.
TACTGTATGGAAGATTTTCAGAATTCATCTGTGTGAGGATGAAAGATAATACACTACTTTCAGAGCACACATGTCTAAAGAACATGTTATGTTTATGTTTCATTTACTAATTGATCCCTGAATAAAATTCTTATCAGATTCATTATAGCAAAGAATAGGAGTAAAGGAAAAGAGAGACAGAGAGAGAAAGAATGAGAGAATTGCAGAATCAGAGATTATGCAGAGTTGGAAGGAAAGAACGAGTATCATCAAGTTCAGCTCCTGGCCCTTCACAGCACCATCCCCAAGAGTCACACCATGTGTCTGAGAGCATTGCCCAAACCCTTGAACTCTGTCAGGCTGGTGCTGTGACCACTGTCCTGGGGAGCCTGCTCCAGTGCCCAACCACCTTCTGAGTGAAGAATATTTTCCTGATATCCAGTCTTAACCTCCCTGACACAACCTCAGGCCATTCATTTGGGTCCTGTCACTGGTCACCACAGAGCAGAGATCAGTGCCTACCCCCTGCTTCCCCTTCATGAGGAAGATGTAATAGCAATGAGGTTTCCTCTCAGCCTCCTGTACTCCAGGTTGGACAGATCAAGTGCCCTCAGCTCCCCCTCAAGGCCTTTCTCCATTCTTGTGGCCCTGCTTTGGACACTCTCTAATAGGTTAATGCCTTTTTTATATTGCAGTGCCCAAAACTGCTCACAGGACTTGAGGTGAGGCCACCCCAGTGCAGAGCAGAGTGGGACAATCGCCTCTCTTGCCCTGCTGGCCATGCTGTGCCTGATGCCTCCCGACATGGCTGATGCTCCTGGCTGTCAGGGCACTCCTGACTTGTGTTCAACTTGCATCAACCAGGACCTCCAAGTTCCTTTCTGCAGCACTTCTCTAAAGCCTCTCATTCCCCAGTCTGTCCAGACATCCATGGTTGCCTCATCCCAGGTGCAGATTCCATCACTTTTCCTTGTTGAAGGTGATTGCCCAGTCCTCTCATTTATCAAGTTCTCTCGGCAGGTCACTCACCTGTGGCGGAATCAACAGCTCCTCCCAGTTTTGTATCAGCTGTAAACTTTCTTAGTATCCTTTCCACTCCTGGATCCAAGTAATTTTTGAAAATATTGAAGAGAACAGGGACTAGGATGGAGATCTACAGGACCCTGCTAATGACAGGTCAGCGTCTGATGTCACCCCATTCACTGTAACCCTTGGTGCCCCACCCACAAGCTTGTTGCTGACCCATCCCATGATGAGTTTATCCAGCTGCACCTGGATATTTTGTCCAGAAGGATCCTGGGAGAGACAGTATTGAAAGCTTTACTGAAATCCAAAAAGATTACATCAAAGAGCGCTCTGTATAAACTTCTTTACACTATGGGGGAATCAATAAAGAACAGAAAATATATCACTTAGAAAAACAGCATGTGCTTTCTGTAAGCAAATTTTGGCAAAAAAAAAAAAAACCCAAAAAAACACAAACCACCAAACATTTTCAGAGAAATCTAAGCTATTCATAGGAGTCTGCAAATCCTGGAAAATAAATATACTGAATAGAAAAAATTGAGATCCCTTTGCCCAGAAGGTTCAAGAGAGTACTGTAAGAGTACTTCCAGTCCCACTGTGCTATAAGCCAGAAACCACAGTAATCTTTGAGAGTGGTTCCCCAGAGAAGAGAGAACCATGGTCTGCTCTTTCTGAGGCACCACACTTTCTTTTTTTGATACAGTACTGCTCCTTTTTAGATATATTTGTTGATAGAGATCATTGATTTCTCTTGAGATTTCTATCAAACAGCGACTTGGTAAGTTTATAAGGTGAAGAATGGGAGACACTGCTGTTATTATTTCATGACTTGGAAGACCTTTCACAGGTTTAAAAAGTAATCCTAAGCTGTCAGGGCTCAGTCTGCATTGTGATGCATACAAGCCTTTAGAAATGTTGAAGGAGTATTCTTGCAATTCATGTAAGTGTCAGCCATTAATGTCATCATATCTAATTGAAGGGCGCTGCTCAATTCTCTGAGACTTTTTCATAGTTTTAAATATGTGGCACATATATATCAAATTTTAATATATATCAATCTTAATATATATGAAGTCATAACTGCCAAGAAGAAGGACTTCCCTTTGTGCAAGAAAAACATATCTTTATTCCTTTAAGAGTTTGCCTCTGCGATTGTCTTTAGTAGAGTCATCATGAGGAATGAGAAAAAGGACTATCTCTTTTATTGTGTGAAAATTTAAGTTCCTTTGGTTTATTGCAACCACCTTCAAGTGTTGCAATATTGATTATTTAAATATCTGTTGCTGCTCTGAGTATTTTCCTGCTGACTGACATATTCCATTACTTTATCTGCTGAGGAATTCAGATTTGTTAAAGTTATGAAAAACAGCACCGTGTACGAATCATCAATCTCCCTCCATTGTTAGCACTGAGATGTTATGGGGACAGCTGGCATTTCCTTGACACGTTGCACGATGTCCCCAAAATCTCTCATCTTTCTAGACTTGACAGAAAGAAAATTAATCGTGCAGACAGTGATTTGTCATTTTGAGGATTATCCAGGCAGCCCAGTAACACTGCAAGTACTAAATGTGCCGTTCGCCACGGCTATGGGCGCACAGATTCCTCGGTGGCATGAGGACCACGGTGGCCTTTGGTGGGCTGCCCAGGGGGTTAACCGGTCCCCGAGAGGAGCGGGCGCCCGGGTATGAGCGCGTCCTGCCCGGCGCGGCCCGCGCTGCCTTAAGATGGCAGCAGAGCTCTGCGGCTGCGGCGGCGCCGTGCGCCGGGCTCGGCCCCCCGCGAGCGGGACGGGTTTGCACCTAACTTCTGAAACACGGGGGGAAATCAAACAGGAACAAGAACTTCTAATTAATGATGTTGGGTGTAATAAAACGGCATCCTTGTATTTTTTTAGAAGGAAATAGCTACTATTAAAGTATGATAACCTCTTTAAAGTCTGAAATACCTGAAGAGATGGAAAAAATGATACTGTAGAAATGAATTATAAATCACATCTTCAAAAGAGACTTTGCATTTCCTCTCTGGAATGCTGTATTCATTTACTGTTTCTTTTTTTAGATAGATACACAAGGCTTAATACTAGCCTTAACATATTGAACACTTGATTTTAAATTAGGATTGTGAAATTAAAGTCAAATTAATGCAGGAAGACCTATAAGTGTTCAAAGACATTCATTAAAGAAAACCAGCACTTTAAATTGGAAAAAAAAAAAATTTAAAACCAGAGTGAGAAAACTAACTTCATTCTCCACATTTTGCTCAAAAGCTAGTGATGTGTTTGTCAGGTGTGCAGAGCCTGAATGCCTATCCAGTAGTAAATGTAAAATGTGTGTGGGTCTCTTACACTGAGGATTTGTGAAATTTTATTAAGCCTTACCTAGTGCCTGCAGTTTTCTGTGTTACATTCTTTAGGGAGAGGAAGTTTGTGGTCCCAGTTCCTATCCCTTCACCAGTCCCAACGGGTTGTGTCACGTAAGTGCTGTACGGCTGCATTTCTGTTTATTTCATGAAGCCATCTGTGAACAAACACAAATCTGATGGTAGATCCCATAGGAATAGAGAATTATTTCCTTCTTTTAGTTGTTCAGTAAGACGCAGTAAGTCCCAGTATATGATTCTAAGACGGGGACTACAGCTGTAATTTCCCTCTGTAAAACTGGAAGGTTGCTGGGTGTCTGTCTGCCCTTTACCATTAAAAACCAGCCCCACATGTTAGTTTCTTTAGATTGGATATCTAAGAAAAGGGAGAAAAACAAATGCAAAACCTAGTGCTTGTTTTACTTTCGAGTGCTTTGTGGGTGATGGAAGCACCTATTATCCTTTTTAAGGTATTCACTTGTTAATTTAATCCATGACATTGATCTCATTTATGTCAAGTCTGCATAATGAAATCAGACTATTAGTTTAATATTTCAATCAGTAATTTGCATATTAGGGATTCAATCTGACTTTCTTAGATAATGAAACCAGCCTGAGCCACTCAGCAGTGATGTAGAGCACCATATAGACCAAAAAACCACCACATTTATATGACAAAGAAATGAACCAGAACACATCTGTGTGTGTGTGTGATTCAGCTCACATAGGCAGAAGAAAGAGTTAGGTGCTTAAACTGTAAATTATAGCTCTGATTTTCTATAGAACTGTGCACAGCCTGTGTCCTGTAATCTGTGAATTTCTCATTGTTGTCCTCTCTTCCGTCATCCTAGCAGTTCAGTCTTTAAAAGAATGTTATAGAAAACAGTGTGCTGCTCATTTCTTCCTTTGTATTCATCTCAAATGAATATCTGTTTGTGCAGCCAGTATATGCATATTTTCCTGCAAATGTAATTTTGATTTGAACAAACAGCTGTCTCAGCCCCTCTTTGACATTGAGTGCTAAACACTCACATTTCATCCTGCTTAAAAGTTATGAAGACAAGGATGTGGAGAAAAAGCAACAGCTAACGTGGCTTATGCAAAATCTATGGTTGCTTTGTCAGAATTGCTGCCCAGGATGGGATGATGACACAAAGGATTACTATTCTGTTCCTTTGTTTGTCATCCATTTTGACTCAAACCAAACTACAGGGGTGCTCAAAATATTAATTTTGTACAAGTTAAGTAGAAGACTACTAAACGTTAGTGAAACTACAGGCTACTGTTGATATTCAGGCACTCAGCTGAGAGATATGTTAGCTAGAAGCCTAGTCCTGTGCAGCTCATTTTTAGGCATCTATTCAAAGATTTTTAGAAGGATTTGGAGAAGATAGAATTAAAAACTCAAGGTAGATGGCAAATTTTTTTGTGGATCCACCTTTTTCTTTTCTTGCAAAAACCCCCAAATAAAACATATTGTGTCCAAAAAAAGAAAATTGTTAGTGAAGGGGCTGAAGTACAAATCTGGTGATGAGCTGCTGAGGGTGCTGGGGTTGTTCAACCTGGAGAATAGGAGGTGCAGGAGAGACCTTATCAAATTCTGCAACTCCCTGAAAGGAGGTTGTAGCCAGATGGGTTCTCTTCTCCCAGGTCTCATTTTCTTTTAGTTTCATAGTGTGATTTTATTTTTTTATCTACTTGTTTCTATTTTGTTTTTGGTTAAGCAATATAAGACTACCCTCATCAGTTATTTTTAGAAATGGACAGTTTTTCCTTCACCCAAAATGTACCCAGTACTTTTGGAATAGGAGATAGTCATTGACGTCACATATATAAATCAGCAGTGCAAAATGACCTCTATAGAGCTGTGCTGATTTACCAGATTTTCATGATATTGGTGTACAATTGTCAGTGATTTTTAATTTACGGTAACTATGTCAAGCTATTAGCGTGTATCAGCATGCACCTGTAAGGTCATTTAGGAATGCAAAAATAATATTATAAATATCTAAAAGTCCTATTTTTGGCTAAATTTCACAGTTTTAAAAATCTATCAAAACAGTATGTTAGGTATTTTGTGATGAGTGTGTTTTTTAAAATGGAATCTTTATTTCTTCCTATAAATGTTTGATAGCCTTAAATGAGTTTAGTTATCTCCTGAGTTAGTCCCTGACTGAGTTTCTGAAATTCATGTTAAAATACATGCTGTAAAACCAATGCTTTATTTGTATGGATGAAATGATCACAAGCCACAGCTAAGCTTCCCAACCTGACAGCATATATGAAGGATGTTAAAAATGTCTGCATGATAATGTGAACCAAAGAATGCCACATCAAGCTTTTAGAAAAGAATTCAATATTGGGAAATAAATATGTGGTAGGCATGGAAATTGCATTTATAATTAATGAGACTACTATAGAATAATTCAGTTTAGGGGTTGAAAATTATTTTTCAAGGGATTGATTTAAATGAGTTAAAGCAAGAACACTCAGAATAAATGCTAAAATGTGAATAAAATTGTGTGTACTTTCAGATGTTCTGTTATTTTGGCATTGCAATGCTGCATCTAAATTAAAAATGAGCTCAAGGGCAGGGCACAAGAGCAGAGACTGCATGTAATTTATGTGGGTTAAAGAATACACCTTATATACAGAACTAAGGATTTATTGTTAGATTAATTAAAGTGAAGGAGATATTATTAACCCAGTCACAATTAATTACTGTAACAGCTTATAATGACAGAATTTAAACTGATAAAGACAAACACTTTAGTATTAACCCTCTTCCCTGGTGTTAGGCTCACCCCTGAAGATTGCCCAGCATGCTAAGGTCAAAGCCATGAGTCTTCCCCTGGAAGAAGGCATGCAAGTATGGTGAGTTGTCAACATTCTGGCTCATTTGGCAATAAGCATCTTTTATTGATGAAGGAGTTCTTCCTTCTTGCTCTTCAGTGTACTTAAAATTCTGTTTATATGTTTGCTGACTGTCTACTAACTTCATCTTTAATTGCAGGTCTACATTTTCACATACTATTGAGTTTTATTATATATGCAATGTTTTAAGTATACTGCATATTCATTCATTGCTTCTTTGTTTTCCTCAAAACTGGTTTTTTATTTCCAGTTAATAATACTTCATGCCTTCAGTGAATAGCAACTGAACATTCGTGACACATTTTTGTGGCCCTGGGCTGACCAGTATCATGCTTTCAAGGCCTACATCATGATGTTTACTCACACTGTGAGCATCTCTGTTTCAAGCTCTTGATTTTCTTTGATAGCCTTCAAGCTGTGGTTTCCTGATAACAACTAATATTTTGTTACCACAAACTAACCTGAGAGACATCCTTTCTGGAGTGACATTGAATAGATCATTCTGTGAAAAAATTATCTACTACTCCATTTCAGATATATATCCATCCCTAGATATTACAGGTACAGAAATTATACTGTAGTTACTGCATGTTATTAATATCTAATGGTTACACTGACATCACTGATATAAATATTTCTTTACTCCAACATAGTGTTTATATTGTAACATATGTTTATATGTTTATGTGCTAACTGAAACTGCTATTCTAAAATCTATTATTCTATTCTAACATCTGCTACTCAGCTGGGATCTAATGTCAGCAGTTCCAAGTGTATCCTCAGGTACATCCCTGTTGTCCTTCCAGTTACCCTCACATTCATCCATAAAATTCCTCTACAAACAATTAATCTTCATATATGCATATGTATTAGTGTGTCCTTCCAAGGAATTTGTACTTGAAATATGAAAAAAAAAATTAAAGGAAATAATTTTTGTGATAAGAGTCCCAAAGCTCTACTGATTTTCCAGATTTGTGGAGTAAAATCATAACCAGTGAACCAGGAGGCATGGATAGATTTTTCACTGGGCTTTTCCAGAGGCCTCCCCATTAGATCCTGGCAAGGCATTGTGTTGTCTGTTGCCACTTCCCTGTCTTCGTCAAGTGTTGTGTGCTGTTGAAAATGTAAGTCACTGCCACACACACAGAGTGAGAAACATATCCTCTCTTGAATGAAGTTCAGTGTTACTGAAATGACTGTTTTCATTCTGTTTAACTCTGCTACACTTTCAGCAAGTTAATGCAAACAAGTTGAATTAGCAGTTGCTGATGAAGTTTTCAGCTTTACATGTGTAGTGTGACATCAAATCTATTCTGTCTCTGTGCTTTAAGGAGCATTAAATGTGTGTCACGTAATCACAGATTGCTGCTTAACCATTGGGGAAACTGCATCTCTCAGCCTACAAACTCCAAGATACAAACAGACAAGTTTCTAACACAAAGAGCCACATTGAGAATTGCTCTCACAGGATAAGGCATTTTATTTTCAATATCTTAATATCTTCATGAGAAAAAAAAGTGATAAAATTATAAAGTGATCATAACTAAAATAAATAATATCTGTGGTTTGTAGAGTGAACAAGATTTACCAACAATTCAGTATCTTACTCATTTCAGCTTGGAAGAAAATCCCAATCAGAAAATGCCAGCTGGTGGCTTGTTTGAAATGAAAGTTTTATATTTGTAGTTCTAAATTCCTCAGAATTTTGGTTATTTCTTTTAAGAATCCTCTATTAAATTTTGTTAGTTTTCTTTTCTTTAAAGCTCAAGTTTTGCTCTTTATGCTCTCCATGGGAGCTTCACACCAGAAGAAAACTGTGGGATGAAATACTGCAATGCCACAAAAAAAGGGCAGAGTTAAAAATAAAACAATCTGCTGTAAGGAACAAAGAACTAGAAGTCTGAAAACATCACAGACAGGTTCTAATCCTGGTGCAATGGTACCTGTTGTCTAGCTTTGATCAAATAATTCCCATTTTTTTGGCATTTTACTCATCTATGTTAGAACGAATGTTCCCAGTTTTCCCTGATGGGATAATAATTCATGACTAGTTTGATACTCAAACAGTACTATTGTTCAGTATGTGTTATAAAAGTTTTCAATCATATGCATATGTTCAAACATCATAGTGTGTTCCATAGTCAATTTCCAAAAGGTTAGTTTTTGATAGCTATAACTTTTTAAAATGTCAAATAACCACCCTGAAGATTTTTTTTGTGACAGTTGTAGCAAGAATGAAATGTTCTGCACAATCTGTTCTCTATTTGAAAGTATAAGTGTTGGAAAACAATTATCTGAAGATGGCAAATCTTTTTTTCAAGAATCAGTAAAAAAAAATAATCTAGAAACAGTTAAATGGAATCTTGGGAGGAGGGATTTGAACAAAGTAAAATAATTTTTACAGTTTAAATTAGGTATGTCAAGTGTTTTACATAATAATATTTTATAATTGATTTATGATTACTGAAAAAGGAGCTTATGAAGACATCTTCAAAGGACCTTTTAATCCAGTTGTTCTAATAGAATCTGCTAAAACAATTAATAATGCATACAGCACTTTCCTATGTTGTCATTTTTCTTTCATAGTTAATGGATACTGCTTTCAATTTTGTGTTCAATTACTCTGATTAATTAAGCTTTTTTGTCCTTTATTTCTATTATCAGATTAAATGTTATAGATGCTTCACTTTGGGGTAATTAAACATCCTTTTAATAAGGAAAACTAATTTTTGTTTGCTTGTTTATCTTTATAACTATCCTTCTAATCCTACTTCTTTTCTCCTGGAGAAAGCCAAGGGGGAGATATGGGAATACAAATGTTCAGAGTTTACCTCCTCATTTTTTTCTCTGCATATGAGCTAGAAAAGGAATGAATTAGAGGATGATATCTTTCTTTCCTGCTACCCTAAGTCTAGCAATGCTTCACAAAGAAGGAAAGAAACACTATTTCCTATCAAACAAGTTTCTGTAACATTTTTTGTCATGAACTCATTCTGCATTTTTTAAAGCAAAAAATGCAGGGTACTTGAGGTCTTCTCTTTTCTGTTCATGCATTTTATTGGAATTGAGTCTCTTCTACACAATTTCACTGAATTTGGCTGAGAGGTGTGCAGACCTATTTTTCATGAGAAGTCAAGGTGCATACGCTTTGCATGTTGCATTCTCAGAACACATAGTGCACTTTGAATAGTTTAAGAATTTCCTTACAGGCAGTGTTTGAAAAAAGCATTATTTCTGCATCTTTCTGTGATTCCTAATGCTATCTCTGTAAGCAGCAACCATCTTCTTCGCAGCAATGAGACTCTTTCTTCCTAGGGAGATGAAAATGCAAAGCTTTAATATGCACTGTTCATGGCAACCTCTTGACTACACTTCAAATTACTTTCATGGGGTAAGACTTTCCCCTGAACATGCTTGTGGCAGCATCAAAGCTTTTGCTTTAAGTTGCTTATGATAATCTTCCATGAAATTACAGAAACATATGCCCATGTATGAAGATTCATTTAAAATCTTAATATTTCCAGTTATAAATAAATCCAAATAATGTTATGTTTATCTTCTTTATAGCAGATACTGTCACAATGAAAATGGTTATTGATTCAAAGATGGACCCTGCAGCAAGCAAAAAAATTTGATTCAGACTCTAAAAATGTGTAAATTAATTCCAAATCCTTAACTCAGTCTTCACATGGCTAATATTAGGAGATCTTACATATGCTATGACAACATAAAATCCTTCAGGAATGTAAGATATGAACATAGTTTCTCTGCATAGATATATAATCATCTCCACAGATGATTATATTAGTAATATGAGTATATTAGTATATGAGTAATGGCTGAACACATTTTATGTATAAAACATCATGATTTATGCATATAACATGATGTTTCATGTTATTTAAGCATATAAAAATACAACCAACATAATAGTTATACTGAGAATGACCAATATCAAACTTCTATTAATTATTTAAACAGAAAATTGAGAAGTGGAATTGAATATCACAACCATGATTCCATTGGAGTTTACATTTTGATACAAAATTACTGTTCCCCTGTGGGGTGGATGGACCCCAGCCCATTTTGTCACTCACTCCCCTAGAGGGTTGACAAAGAAAATAAGAAAAAAAACCCCAAACAAACAACGAAGAGAAAGACCAATGCATCAAGAATAAGGCAGCTTAATATTTGGGGAAAAAACCTGAAAACCACTCACCAGTCCCACCAGCAGACCTGTGCCCAGACAACCCCTGAGCAATGCCTACTTTGGAACATCCCTCCCTTTGTAACACCCTCTCCCATTTTATTGCCAAGCATGGCTATTATGGTACAGAAAAGCTCTTTTGTTTTGTGTCAGTTGCCCTGGCTATATCCCTGTCTGAACTTTTACCCTCCCCTGAATGAATGACTCCAAAAATTTCGCTACTTCAAACATCACTCCAGACAGGGTCTGGATTTTCTGTTGGGGAGTAAATTTTGAATAATCCATTTGAATACATTGATTATTGAAAGTATCTCAGTAATTAATTTTTTCACTGCTAAAATTAAAGATAGGAATTAATTTCATCCTGACAAGTGTTTTGCCTTAGTTTCTCAATACCACAAAAATACTCACAATAAGAACTTCCATAGGTAACTTCTGCGTTATAGTCAGTGATTCTATTACAGTAATTTTCCACTACTGAATATGAGCTACAGTACAGATGCAAAGCCATGCCCTGTATTTCAAAATGTGACTGGATGGATTAATAAATTCAAGTTCTATTCATCTGATATTTTTTAACAATTAAATATTTTCAGACTTAAATAAATAGAAATCATCATGAGTGAACTGAAGTTGTGGCATTAAAAATTGTGGAATAATACAGGCATGTAGAAAGCCAGACAGAATTGTGAATCACATTTCTACAAAGGTAGAAATGCCTTCTTTTCTGATGCTGAAATCTTGCATTTAAAATTAAAAATCCCTTGAAAGCTGACAGCTGCATCAATGGGTACTTTGAAACAGATGTGAATCATCATGAAGCTCTAAGAAGGGATCCTAACTTTTTCCCTTCCTTTTTTTTTCTTCTGATAAATTAATAAATAAATCAAAATATATAAATTAGGGAACAAATAAGGCACTCTTTCTAATGCTGTAAACAGACTGTGACCTAAAACATTTGTTCAGCACTCTATTTTGTTAACAACATCAGATTCAGATCACTGGTTCATATTACCTGGAGACAGAAAGAAAATTGGTTTAACTAATTAGGAAATTTGCAAGACAGGTAATTCATGTTTAAGACTCCAGGAAACATACACCATGTTTCATAATAAGAGATGAATTGCTTAGCTGATATATAGACAATGTGCAAATATAACTTTCATTTTTACTATAGAGGTGTAAAACAAATTCAGATGGAAATAAAGAATCTCATGTATCAAATCAGAGACTACTCACAGAAAAAAATAATTTTTCATGGCTTAACATATATACAATTTATATAAATCTCTTTGTTTTTGCATAAAAACAAGAAAGCTTATAGGAAAAATTCTTATGCACACTAGGAATCAAGTAGATGTAAATTTTTTACTATGTTTTACTACTTAATTTTTCTGTAGATTTCGTTTATTTTAGTGTAATTATGGTACAGAAGGACTTGAACATTCTGATGATGGTGGACATTTTTGGTGAATATCTAAAATCAAACCTTGTAAATCGAAGGGAACTTGAAATTCTTTCATATGATTCCAGTGTAATATGAGATATGGAAGGACTGTGACATCTAACAGTTGTATCACTTCTTAAAAATTATAAAAGTCAATCATAAATCTAACCAAATTTCAGTAAAGCTATTATCTTCACTCTTGCCAAAGGCAGTTTTTTAACTGATATAAGCAAAATTCAGATAAAGCTACAGCAGGCAGTTATGCTAAATGGAATTATTTGGCAATAGAAGAAGAAAAAAATCCCAACTAGTGATGAACCATTCATAGATATTTAATGATAATACTTCTTTCCTTAGCCTTAAATTTTAGGACATTATTATATTATAATAAAAATGGCCAGATCTGCAGCAGGCTTATAGTGTAACTTATTATCAATTTGTGGTTTGACTGATGAATCGCTAAAGAATCACTTTATGCAACCACTGAAATTATTGTTTGTTACCTTTTCACGTTGAAAAATGTGTATACTAGTGCTATTAATATTTCCAGTGGAAGGGTAGTTTGTGAGCTTTCTGTCCTTAAAAATTCTGCAGAGTATTTCCATCATTTTAATTTTCATTTACATGATTTATGAATTCATTATTCATGGCATTAAATGGATGGACAGACATTCCTGACATAGTTAATAAAGGCACTTGTGTAACAATGTTTTTATCTGTTATTTTCACAGGACCATAACATCCTACAAAATGGATTTGTTCATATAGATAAATAAAACTAGGATATTCTGTTTGTCTGCAACTGACAAAAAAGTGCAGCTCAGAAGACCATAACTTTGTGTTCTTATCCATCTGTGGCCTTGTTTAGTTTACCAACATATCTCCTTCCTAACAAAGATGCTTAAAACAGGCAGTGGATGCTTTGCACCTTCCACAAACCTGTTTCAACGTTCAACTCCTTTTGCCATCAGAAAATTTCCCTTAGTTTCTGTTCCATCTCCCTTGCTTCATTCTAAGGTTAGTGGTTGGGCATGAAGAATGCAGTAATTCTTTCTTTTGGCCATGGGATGTATCTGAAGATATCTGTGTTTACATTAAGAGAATATAATGAAAAATTCATCATCAGAGCAAAAGAATTTTTCCTGGGTCAAGTTACATGTAGGATTTCTGCATCTTCATTGTTCTTCCTCACTGTTATCTTAAAGACAAATTAAATGGCAATGACATAAATATTCACAGAAAATTGATGCTGACCATTATTTTCTACATGTTTTCTTAAGGTCCTAATCTTAGAATTAGTTTGATTAATGTGACAAATTGAAATAGATCTGAAAGGTCAATAATTTTCCATTTATTCTTTTTCCTAAAAAATAGACATTTGTCCTTACCCAGTGCTTTATAATTTCAGAAATCCTACAGGAGGCACTTGGGAAGTTCTTTGTGTATACTAGTGCAAATTTATTTAAAACATCTCGAAATCTTGCTGTATCCTTTTAAATATCCTTTTTTCTTTTTTCTTTTTTTTTTTTTGCCAGCTAAATCCTTTTACCCATTAGTTTCTAATCTTCACAAAAATTCATGCAGCAAAGTCCATTTACCAATGTAAAATTTGCACAATTATAGAATTCACACATGATTCTGGTGTGCTGACAAAATTCTGTCCCATCAGTGATAGGAAAAGTAAGTTTTCCTGGTGAGTTCAGAGGGACTTTGATTTAAACTTCTCTCCTCATCCTTTATTTTTTAGGATGAGAATTTTTTTGTTTTTTACCAACCAGTTTGGGCACTCATTCATTTTGACTGAATTTCCTACACCATTTTGTTCCATCTTGAGTTGTTAATCTGTATAGTTTATTCTCTTTCAGTCCAATCCGTTAAACTTTTTTGCATTAAGTATTTTGCTTTGCAGTGTATGCCACAGTGCAACTCTAAGTAGCATAAGATGTTGTGTATGAAAGGATAAGCATATTACAGCAAAATTAGACAATTTTTTTTGTGTGAGGAGAACAAAGTATGTTTGAAAGAAAAAGTTTAAAGAAAGCAAAAAGATTCACTTAATGTAATTCAGATCTACATTTTCATAAGTTTAGAGTCCCATATACTATACAGAAGTGAATAAATGTCTAAAACTTAAGTTCAGTCTTATGAACCCATATGAATGTATTTGTATGCTGTCAGCAAAAATGAACCTTTGTTGAAAGAACAGTCTGTTAACCATGGAAATAGACAAAAATGGTTTTAACCTGAAACCTTGGAAGTATTGAGATACTTTCCTGACTTCACTGATAAGAAGCTAAGTGGGGTCTAAATCTTTTGAAGGAACCAAGCCTTAGCATACACTCACTCTTGGGTTCATACCCTCTAGGTTACGTATTACAACCATACTCCAATTTAAGTTTCAATTACGTTCTCTCCATGGTCAATAAAAAGAGGAACCTTCAAAGTGCATTTCTTTCTACTTATGTGATATGTACCTATTTAATGAGAGAATAAATCAGTTTTTACCAGTGTTTTTCTCTCTTCATTGTCTACAAAGAATAACGTAGGTGATTAGGTTAAAAGAGATGTAAAATCTTCACGTTATGAAAACTTTTTGAAGCCAGTCTCAGTCTGTAGCCTAAATCATGAGCCTACAGGACCAAAACAGTTAAGGCAGAAAGTTGCTGGAGAAAAATGGCCACTAGCTAAGCCCTACAAAAGTATTCATTTATTCCCCTGCTGGTAGGACCAGGGAGGGCAAAAGTGAAAAAAGCTCAGGGATCAAATAAAGACAACATAATAAGTGAAACAAAGCTCTATGTGCAAGCAAAGCAAAATAAGTCCTTTATTCGCTACCTCCTGTCAGCAGGCAGATGTTTTGCCACTTTCTGGAAATCATGTGAAATGGTTATTGGGAATAAAAACTCTATAAATGAGAATTGCTTGCATCTCCTTACCTCTTTTCCCTGAGGTTTTAGCCTTGAGCACATCACGGGATACAGTGTGTCCCTTTGGTCAGCTGGAGTAAGCTGTCCCAGCTGTGTCCTCTCCCCGCTTGTTGCCCATCTCCTAACCGAAGGGGTGTAGTGAGAAACAGGTATTGCACCAAACACGCTGGTGTGTTATCAAAACTATTTAATGAAGAAAATTATCCTTCTCCCAGCCAGCTCTTGTAGAGTCTTGTGGTTTGTAATTGATTTCTCCCCATTGGCAGAATGGATTTGCCCTGTATCCCTCCTGCTCCCTAAAATAGTTTATCCCAAAGCCCAGAATACCCTGTTGCTTAGTTACCCTCCTGCCAACCACCCAGTTGCCTAGCACTCTGTTCTAGAAAGTTCTGTGCCCACCCCTGTGTGTATCCCATTGGTTGTTCCCCTTTGTCAATCCCCACTCTGTAATCACCCCATTGGTCCCAGTTGTGTTCCTCCCTTTGTACCACCCCTCTTTAAAAGTTGCTGCACAGCAGCTCCCTGTGCTCTTTGCCCCTGGTTTCCCTTCAACAATAAACCTGGTTGGAATATACCCGGACAAAGAGACTCATCTTCCTTCTTTGCCTGGATCCTTGCAGCTAGAGTCTCCTTGCGCTGCCACACACCTGTTATTGTTGTCCAGAATTGTGGCAGTGCCAGAAGTGGCACCCAAAGCAGAAAAAGGAAAACAATAGAGTCTTCACCACTTATGCCATATAATTTTCATTGTGTTCAGGATTTCACTCTCCAGTACATCCTTGTTAGGTAGCAAGCAACTTCCTCTCCTTTCTTAAATTCACAGGGAACCACATCAGCCACATATACCAGACTGTAACTGAGGCCATCCAGGCTGGCAAATTCTGCCTGCATCCAGAAGTCCACCAGTTTGTAACACTTAGGAATAGAATTTGCAAAAAAACCCCAGTTTCCCTCTTCCACTGTTTCTAAATGGTTTTTTTTTGTTTGTTTTTTGTTTTTTGTTTTTTGTTTTTTTTTTTTTGCATGAGAAACTGAAAATTCAGTAAATGAAGATTTTAAAACTAAAGAGCCATTTTCTGTTTTTCCCTTTAGAAACAAAAAATATTGATGTATTTATACAGCCATCTATATTCAGTGCATAAAATGGAAAAATGGTCAGTGAACAGAATTAATAGATTATTCATTTATCTCAAATTATGAGACACTTAAGTCATCTCAAATGAAAGTCATAAATCTCAAATAAGTTCTCTAAATTTTTTTAAAGAATTTTTTTAGTAATACATAGAATATTAATTTGGACTTTGAGTCATCTTTTCTGGGTTTCAGCAACTGGCTCTAGGTGTCTAAGGTCTTAATTCCACGATGGAGATATCTTTCTCTCTGCTTGAACTGTATGCTAGCCAGATGAACCCAAGTCAAAGCTGCTGATAAGCTATCCCAGTTGAAACAATGAAAGCTCATTCTCAGGATTCTAAGTTATTCAAAAAGTGAGATTTTTCACTTTCGTTTAAATTATTTCCATTCTTTTTCACTTAACAAAGTGAGAAAGGACAGGTTCTTTATTTTATTTTTCTCCTTAGCCATTGGCTTACTGGTTTCAGTCCATCTCAAGGTCACAGTTAGGTTGCTACTATTTGACAGTGAATTATCCTAAATGAAATCAATTGGTGACCTCAATATAACCCCTGCTGTGTATATCCTCATCCTAATTCAGCAGAGTGAAGAGGCACTAAATGGACACAGAATCTGAACTCAAAAGATATTTCCTCCAAGCCTCAGTTAAGACATAGTGCACAGTAACACAAATACTGTTATGATTATTTTCTTCATTACTATTATTTTCCCATCATCAACATAAAAAATAATTTCTATTATTTAATAGAAGAAGAAATTTTTAGAATAGCTCTTTATGAGTTTCCCTATTTAGTTTTCAATTAATCATATTCTTCTTTAAGACCTTTAGGTGAAATATCAAATGTAATGAGCACACAACTTTCTGGGAGATAATGGGTTACTTCTCCTTATTCAGATGACATTATTTGGAGTAAAGATTTTTTATGTATTTATGTATTGCATTTAATCCAGTGAAGTTCATTTCTTCACTGTGATTAATAACTGCTACGACAATAAAAAGAGCTGAACTAATTTCAGCAACATCAGTTTGTAAGAATTTTTATCCTTGCTTTGTTGTGCCAATTCAAATCATGTGTCCAAAAAAATCAATCTCAGATAACAGGGCTTCTGAGAGATTTTATAATAATTAGGAATATTTACCAGTTTATACCAGTATGTATAGTAGCACTGTGATAAACCTTGAGCCCCATTTACTGCTCTATGCTAATCAATACTGTATTGCCCTTGTTCCATCTGGAATAGAGTTAATTTTACTTCTAGTAGCAGGTACAATGCTGTATTTTGGATTTAGCATGAGAATAATGTTGGTAACACTTTGCTGGCTTAGTTGTTGCTAAGTAGTACTGGTCATCAGTCAGCGATCAGGTGCACAAGAAGCTGGGAGGCAGCAAGCCCAAGACAGCTGATTCAAAATGTCCAGAGGAATAGTCCACCATGCCATAGAACAAGATGACAGTATCTATACTGGGGTATTTGGCTGGGGTTTGCCAATCATTGCTGGGGTATGGACTCGGCATTGTCATCAGGTCGTGAAAAATTGTAGCGTGCATAACTTATTTCTTTTGGGTGTTACTTCTCTTTCTCTTTTTATTATCTCCATTATTATTATTATTATTATTATTATTATTATTATTATTATTATTATTATTATTATTATTATTATTATTAT